>JAWQFJ010021333.1:60000-73302 GCA_034096865.1 Theodoxus fluviatilis
TCTCGCAGTTCAGGGAGTGCGAGACCACTTTCATGTTCTTGATGGGCAAAATGGCGCCCGAAAACACTAAAGGTTTCAAGTGATGGCACATTTCCACTCCTGCTGTGTCCTCCATGACGATTTGCATCCTGCAGCACCCACAGCCACGCCGCACACCAAGGGTCGTCACGACCATGTCCGCTTTACGCGTGTGTGGCAGAAGTAATACATGCACAGATAAATCTCTACCCGCTGTCCTAATATGGAAGAAACCATTTCCTCTGCATGGCGCCGAGTGAATGCATGTTCGGCCCATTGACTTTGCAGCGAAGATAACCGGTGGCAATGTGTGGCCGCCATCTCTGGTGATAAGCGAGCTTTGTCGGGGCGCGCTCTTAACATTAAGCTAAAAACTGTTTTCTTCCTCTGAATGTCATCCAAAGTTCCCCCGCACAATAGTGTGTTCTGTCTGAATCTGTGATTTCCATGTCTTTGCCTCTGATTCAAGGCAGGGCGACGTTTCCTGCGAACAGCAGCCCCAAGTGTATTTGTGATCGTGAATGTGAATCTCCAAATCAGCAACGGCACCGTTACGATCTTTCTGAGCCGTTCCTATGGAGTTATGGCGACTGGCAGGAGCAATGATGGACACTTAAACTGCGCTTCCCGCCATAAACCAGCTCCATTCCTCCTCTCCCACTCGCGCCATTACATATCTTCAGTGCGCTCTGGCTTATTGCGCTCTTTGCAAAGTACACATTGGATCTGGAGGCCCGAATTTCTCGCCAGAGGAAAAAGTAGGCGGTACGTGCCTTCTGTCAGGCATAGATCCTAACCCGTACTACTGAGTGAAGTGAAGGTAGAAGTGGAAGGAGGGGTGGGGTGGGGGTGGGGGAAGCCCAGGAGGTGAGAGTGCTGAAGGGCCGGGAGGAGGAGATGCCTGGTGGGGGGAGTGTACAGCAAAGAAAATAGAGGAGGGAGAGGCTCACGAAGACGGAGCATTCCAAAGAGAGATCTCACTGGGGAAGTAGACTGAGTGTGAAGGAGACAAGGTAAGAACAGCCGCAAAAGAAACACAGCCTTGTTTTCACAGGGAGCCAGAAAGTCAGGGCGGGTAATTATGTCTGTCATTCATCGTCGACGGAATTAACGAGCTTGGCATGTCTAAGTCTCGGAAGGAACAAGCTGTGATGAGTGCCCTCAGTGTGGAAAGAAGTCCACATACTGAGGCAGGGGGAGATAAGTGTTGCACTCTTATTTTGTTGTACGGGGGTTCTCCTAGCTTGCGCTGGGAAGTCAAAGTTACAAACGCTGTTGGTCGTTTTCGATAAACTTTATTCACGCACTGGTCGATACACAGTGGTGACAATAAACAGTATCGTCGTACTTGCTTCACTCTACGCGCAGTGCCGCAGAGGACTCACTCCTTACAAAGAAGGACCCGTTTATTCTCTAATTAAGCTCTCACCTTAACTCTGTCGCATCTGCTGCTCGTGTCTCAGTGTCTCTCTCGCTTTGTCGCGCCTTATATACCTAAACACATGTTCCAGATCTTTCGTGAATGAAGCGGCACACTCTCTAAAAGGTCGAGCTGGAAATCGACTGACGTCACGTGACACAACAAGACAAATGTAGCCAGACCAAAGACCATACAATACTGTATACTGTGACTGTGTACGATGAGATTTTACCGTCCTATTTCACGGTCACTTGTAAGTTGTTGCTGCGAACGAGGCCTATTCACAAAACGTCGACCCAGATTTGTACCGGTCCAATCAGATTGAACAAACATTGAATATCGATGCAATTGATATTGCTGTTTTGTAGTATCCAAAAGTCAAATCAGGTAACAGAACAAAACACTGCATGTTGTTAGTCTCTGCGACATCTTGGCCTATCTTTCTCCCATGTAATCTGTCCTGCATACTCTCTTTCCGTCTTTTCTAGTATTTGTTAAGTTACAAAACGCAAAACATAAAAAATTCTATCCATTTACAAAGTGATCGGAACAAACATATCGATCTGCCTTAGTGTCAAAAGTGAGTGACTTCAGGTTCAGTTGAGCGATCCAATCACGGCGCCTTTGAGTTGCGAGATCCAGCATTTCCTTGCCTTTTCGCGTTGCAACACGCGGTACAACAAAAAAAACGTCGATCATTCTCTCTGTCATGCTGTTTGTGGCAGTTCTTCACACAGCAGGAGGTCACCATTGTAGAAACAAAAAACTTTCTGCTCCAAAAACAGTCGTGTCTTTCACTGATTTTGTAAGCGACGCGCCGTTGTTTCCCTAGAAGTAGGAAAAGATCACTCTGTCTTCCCGAGTGTGTCTCGATCTCGACGGAGCTCATACATGTGTATCTCGCACAAGCGCTCCGGGAGAGACACGCGAAAACCGGGAGATCACTCTGTCGGAAATCTCGCTAAAATCAGCCGAGTGCGCGGTCTTAGTAGTGTATGGTGTTTGGATTGACTCGACCGCGTGCCAGGGCAATGACCTGACCGATATAAACAAACCGACAGCGCCTCGATCTTCTCGCACGATCCAGAATCTTCACAACATAAGCATCGCACCCTGGGGGTGAGGCGTTGTGGATGATTGCAACTGCCTCTCTACTCTACCCCTCCACTGACAAACGCGGGAACGCTCATTACTCATGGAGGAGGAGATGATAAAAGATGACGAATAAACCAGGAAAAAGCCAAGCTTTCGGGTCAGTCCATTCGCCCTTGCCGCCTTGCACGCACTGCCCCAAGCGGGTGTAGTGCAGAGGTGGCGCTGATGACGATGGGAAAGGGAAGTCCAGCCACGGAAGGAGATTAGGTGACTGTGTGGATGAAGGCACGCACGCAAGCGCCACTGACCCTTTCAGTTTCAGCAGACGAGGAAACAGAGAGACTGGATCAGGGATGGCCGGTTATCATGTGAGCAACGAAGGACGAGGAGACCTCAACAGCTGGGGACGTGTTTAGAATATATTCCTTAATGACAAATGGCTCGGAAGTTACACTGTTTCCAATTGTTATATGGTGACTATTCATGAATAGATACGTTTGAGCAAACTGCAGGATGCAAACTATTTTCGCAATCTGACGAGGGAATTAATTTTGAAAAATGAAATAATTCGGCTAAGTTGAAAGCTATTTTCATATAATGCTTTCAATTGGAGCGGTTTGTCTGTGTCGCTCCCCTATTTTGGCTGTGAAAAAACCAACCGTGTCCTCATTTCTAGCTGTTACTTCATTGTGCTATGCGCCTATACTTCCGTTTTAAACTCTGTCAAGCAAGACATCTATTTGGTTTTGTAACATCGTACACCTCCCAGTCGAATAGGACGTCGACTCTTTGAGCTGGAGTAGATGCAAGCTGCCCAGATCCCATAGCTTCCAGTCACCAGGGGTTCCCTATGGCCAAATGCCTCTTGTTGAACCAGAAAATATACTCGCGAAGTGGGTTTTACGAGAGGTAAAGAAACGCTACCATGGTATTTGACATAAGTATACATTGTACATCCATAACCACCTTGCAGTCGTCGCCAGATGGTCAGCCGTCACCAGCCCACGCCCGCGCCGACACTTCCCCCGATGAAGACCTTCCACCTTCGGTGAGGGAGTTAATTCGGTCATTGAGACAAATCCAAGCCACCGCGCAGTCCTGCATTGAAGGCATCACCGAGATCACATCAGAGATAGGCACGGGGATGCACGACGGCTGTGATGCAGTCAGCGCTGATGCTCAGTTCCCTCTGCCCCGTGTTCAATTGGAAGACAGGCTTGCCCCTCCTGGAGGGCCCATGCAAGTCCCTCCACAAGTCCGTCCACCATACATGCCCCCAGCTAGTTACGACCATCGCGACAGTGGCCGTCGAGAAGGGGGCCGACCGACCCTGACACGGAGCCAGCGTAAGCTGAGAGCACGAAAGACGTAATAGCTTGTGTGTTGAGACTCTCGTGCATATCGTGACTGAAATCGCTTTCGCGTCTCGGACAAGACTGGTCACCAGTCTTAAACCCCCTACCCCCCACCCCATTGTTTATTATGTGCCGATTTAATGCATGTAAATTGCAACAGGCCGGCGGCCTACGCAATAAATCATTCGTTCGTTCTCTCTCTCTCTCTCTCTCTCTCTCACTCTTACTCTCACTATCTCTCTCCATCAAAGCACTAGATCAACTCATGATCAAAAGCCAACTTTAGAATAAACACGTAACGATGTTTGGAGCTCATCTCAGTAGTTGCAAACGCGTCACTCCTCGTACGTCATGCCACACCATGACAGACCGAGATGCTTATCCCCACACTCCGGGACCAGAGCGATGAAGCCCAGAGCAGAGGCTGGAGTGATTGGCTGTTCCTGGGCCTTGCAGTCGTCCTGTAGACTGACCCTCTTTCTGTGGCGAGACCTGATCAAGCACGAAGCGCCGATCGTGTCAAACAGCCCAGAACTTTCGGCCCAAAATCTCAGTAAATGACACGATCGGCGCTTCGTAGTGGACCAATCGGCGCTTCACCTCTGGCCGGAGTTTCCGCGCGGCAGTAAATGACACGATCGGCGCTTTGTGCCGATCCTGTCAGTTACTGCCGCGCGGAACTTATGGGCGGAGTTGAATAACTCCGGCCGGAGGTGAAGCGCCGATTGGTCCACTACGAAGCGCCGATCGTGTCATTTACTGAGATTTTGGGCCGAAAGTTCTGGGCTGTTTGACACGATCAGCGCTTCGTACTTGATCAGCGCATCGTAATCAAGTGCCCTCTGGATCGGCCAGAGACGCGTTGTCGTCACTTCCGAAGTTATTTGTAGAAGCCACGTGCTTTCAGCCATGTTGGTAGGAGGCGAGCGCTGTCTGCTAAGCTGTACTACGGGAGACGCGCAACCATGCCGACTTCTTGCTGCATGAAAGATTGTTTTAACAACCAACAAAAAGACAAATTAAGAGGAGCCAAACGCTCCTACTACTTTTTACCACCAGAGAAAACCAATCAAGGTCCGATTGTGCACAGGGTGACCGAAGCTAGACGAAGAGGATGGAAAAAGAAGATTTACAGAATAGATCTGACCTTTCGAGATAAACACCCGGCGAGAATCAGCAGACATCTCCCACGAATCCTGCTACGAAGAATCGATAGACTTCCAAAGACCTATAATTCTTTAACTCTTCCAACGTGTACGCCGATGTTCCGAGTACAACAATTAAATAATTATGTCCATGATACTCGTTGGCGGAGTGTTCCTCAATTCCGGATCAAATTGGTCCTTCGTCAGCTGATATGGATGGATGGATGGATGGGTGGATGGATGGATGGAGTTTTACGGCGTATCAGCCTTTGAAGGCTACGTAAGGCCACCGAGCACAAAAACCACTAGAATAGTTCAGAGTCAGAGCAAACCAAGTCACGATGTTCCTATTTATTCGCCTCTTACGAATCGCGAAGGGAGACGCAGTGGGTCAACTCTTACCCCCCTAACCCACAGGGATCGTCAGCTGGTATGGATCGAGCCCGCCGATCACCTCAATTTTGTTGAGGTAAAATCAACAGGCATCAGGCTTGCGAAAGTCAACGTAACGCGTTTTCTTCCTCACGGACATTTCCTTAGAAAGAAAAATGTATCAACTAACGCTAATTATTTTAGGTGTTGTTTTCTTGGCACAGCCAGCTTACCATGTCGGAGCAGATAAACAAATAAGAGAAAAGCGAAACGATCACTCGTGCACTGAGTTTTGATGCGTGACCGGGACACTCCCCGCAGTATGTTTTGTTTGCTTTGTAAGGTTTGAGCACTAGCTGTAAGTGTAAAACTGGTCAGTTATTAATATAATTGGTGAATTTAGTTGTCGTGAAACTTTGTTTTGTGCTCTAATGCCATTTTCTTGTCATAATCTTACACGTTACATTACGCCGAATGCGGGCAAGTTGATCATGCGCTCATCGACTCGATCGTGAATGTTCTGTCCTCGCCTGACCAGGGAAACGAAATAGTCAATTCAAGCCAGAACTAAACAGTTATCTGCTGCCACTCATTCGAGCTTTACATGAAACACTATATCACACTAGCTCGATCGTCTGCTGGCGTAGTGGCTATGGTTCGATCGTGTTCGTCTGCTAGGTACGTACGGTGTGGTTTGTTTACTTATTTTCTGTGTGTTTTGTGCAGAAAGTATACGTTACAATAGTCTATTATGATTATTTTCGATTAGTTTTTTAAATTTAATTAAACTTTTTGCATGCTTTAATGCCATTCTTTTGCCTCGATCTAGCGATAATCACTCATCAACACAGACCCGAAACATACCCCAACATATAGCACCGGAAGTTATGCAACCTACCATCATGGCTGCGCTGCTAATTACCATATGACCCCTGGTGAACTCTTCTCCGGCCATTAGAGTTCTGGTTCGACGAACCGCGATCTCGCGTTATTTATTGGTTCCCTCAAAGATTATAGGTTACACAAAGATAGTTCATTAGCTCATTGTTATGAGGATCGAGACACGTTGCGCCCCAAGCGGCCAGGACTATGGGGAAGTAATCACACTGCTTAGATACATGTAAAAAGTGCTTGTTTGTCGACGCGTTTCTGATGCATTCCGATCATTTTTGTGAATACATTTACGGTGTAATGTGTAATAAAATGATTTGCTGCAATAATGGGGGTGTTTTGGCTTAGTTTTTTTGTAGCAGGCGTTGTGAAATCGAAATATTTGGTTCATCTAAATGGATTCTTCTGCGCATGCGTGTGAGCCTATAGTCCGTTTAATTAAACATTGCTCTGTCAGTGGACGCTACTGACTTTGCACGCCCGGGGAGTTATGCCAAAGATCCGGCCGCGTTAAAGCATGCAAAAATATTAATTAGATTAAAAACTAATCGAAAATAGTCATATTAGACTGTTTTAACGTATACTTTCTGCACAAAACCCACAGAAGATAAGTAAACAAACCTCACCGGTCGTATGTACCTAGATGGCTAGCAGACGAATAATCTTTGTCTCCACTGACAGAGCAATGTTGAAACGGACTATAGGCTCACATTTCGATGAACCAAATATTTCGATTTCACAACGCCTGCTACAAAAAAACAAAGCCAAAACACCCCCATTATTGCAGCAAATCATTTTATTACACATTACACCGTAAATGTATTCACAAACATGACCGGAATGCATCAGAAACGCGTCGACAAACAAGCACTTTTTACATGTATCTAAGCAGTGTGATTACTTCCCCATAGTCCTGGCCGCTTGGGACGC
This sequence comes from Theodoxus fluviatilis, assembly GCA_034096865.1. Taxonomy (NCBI): domain Eukaryota; kingdom Metazoa; phylum Mollusca; class Gastropoda; order Cycloneritida; family Neritidae; genus Theodoxus; species Theodoxus fluviatilis. The sequence goes on from JAWQFJ010021333.1 coordinate 67,227, forward strand.
TGCGTTCCGAGCGTCTTGTAACTCTATATAGCAAAAGCTCGGCATGAGCTATCTTTGTGTAACCTATAATCTTTGGTTCCCTTGCACTGTGGGCGTCTTCTATTTCCCGACAGGCTTTTCCTCCCAGCCCCGCTGGGCGCAGTAAGGGAGACGGATTTGCTGATTTGAGCTGGATTCATGATAGATTTTACAGACTTTTCCTCTCAGCCCCGCTGGGCGCAGTAAGGGAGACGGATTTGCTGATTTGAGCTGGATTCATGATAGATTTTACAGACTTTTCCTCTCAGCCCCGCTGGGCGCAGTAAGGGAGACGGATTTGCTGATTTGAGCTGGATTCATGATAGCTTTGACATGCTTTCTGCCTGCTCCTTTTCCTTGTGAATCTTCCCCCCTCCATTCCATACCCTCCTTCACCCTCCAGTCTCTACCCTTCCCCTTCCTTCCCGTCTCTTGTTGTTGTCTGTGTGTGTGTGTGTGTGTGTGTGTGTGTGTGTGTGTGTGTGTGTGTGTGTGTGTGTGTGTGTGTGTGTGTGTGCGCGTGTGAGCGCGTGTGTGTATATGCGTGTGTGTGCGTGCGTATTTGTGTGTGTATGTGTGTGTTTTTACGCGTCCGTTTTTTGTATATGTGTGTGTCTGTCTATGTGTCTGTTTGTGACTATGTGTTTTCATTTGTGTGCATGTGTGGGTGTGGGTGTTTGTGTGCGCGTGTGTGCGCGCGCGCGCGCGTATGTGTGTGTGCGTGTGTGTTTGTTTGTGTGTGTGTACGTACCTGAAAGTCCGTCTGTATGTCAGTATGTCTGTACAAACACATACGCACACGCGGGCGTGCATTCCTCATTAGGGTGCACAGCAGCCACGCGTTGTGAAGGCGACCTACTTCCCTTATACAACGCGCGGTAGAACTTGGAACTGGCACAGAAAAAAGTATTTCTATGTCAGGCATTGAACAGTCAGCGTAAGGTTTTTCACCCTCCAGGGGAAAGGTAAATGGTTGAGAGACGGAGGAAAACCTGCAATCCTGGAAAACGTTTTGGCTTGCTCGGATCGCTGTTTGGGTAACACAGGGCGAGATGGAGTTGACAGAGGACCCGGATGTAAAGCATACTTCGGAGGAAAGTTTTTGTCGTTCGAAATAGGTTTCATCTCAAATAACACAATTTTCTATGGTTGTCAGCCACCACGATACAAGATGGGACACAGCCTTTTGAACGAGAGAGAGAGAGAGAGAGAGAGAGAGAGAGAGAGAGAGAGAGAGAGAGAGAGAGAGAGAGAAAGCAACTGTTACTCGAGATGTACCGTCTCGGTCTGCCAATTAGAGCAAAAGCTTTGAGGACCAAAGTAAAAAAAAGGAATTCCGGAAGTAGAGGAGGGAGAGAAGTAATGGAACGGAGAGCCTCCGGAAACCCTTGAATCACCCACGGAAAGGCAAGTAGTACAAGTATGACGTCATGGCAAGTAGCCGCCACGAGTTTTGCCACGTGACCTGACGCTGTAACACGTGACCATCTCTTGCAGACGACAAAGCACAAAGTGGTTGAAAGTATCGATGAATCGATGTTATATCGGAGCACTTAGATGAGGACGGTTGTTGACACAGAAAGCCACCGCCGACAAGTCGCTGAGGCGCGTTGATTAGACTCGCGTTGCCGGGAGCTTTTGGTTGACTTTCGTGTCTAAGTGCTCCAGTCGCATTGGTTCATAAACATCGCACTCCTTGTAGCCATTTACTTAACCTGACGCAAAAGTCCTACATGGGGCTGCCTACGTAGCACGTTTAAACTCCGCCATGGCCGGTCCTAAGCCCGGCTGAGAAAGGAGGAAGGTTGGACGAAGGGTTAGCAACCCTTCTCTGTAAAAAAAACCCCACACCGCTACATAAATGCAAACAAGGAGTTTAACAGACACTTCGGTACTGGGAGAGGATGGATCTTCAGCTGGAGGTGATATGACGCCGGGTAGTGAAAGCCAGAATCTGGAATCTGCCAGGCCGACGACCATCATCTCTACAGATACGATGGCCTGAAAAGATCAGCAACGAGGAGCTCTGGCAACGCACAAACCAACAATCAGCAGACCAAGAGATCATTCAAAGGCGCTGGAGATGGTTAGGGCACACATTACGCAAACACCACCAGGCAGTCCCTTTCATGGAACCCGCAAGGGAAGAGAAAGAGAGATCGACCTCGAAACAGTTGGTGCCGAGGCCTGGACCCCGATGTCAAGAGAACAGGCCACTCTTGGGGACAGTTGGAAAAGATTGCTCAGGACCGGGAGGGCTGGAGAACCCTTGTTGGCGGCCTATGCCCCAGGAGGGGTCAAAGGCGTATGTAAGTAAGTAAAGTAACGTAGCACGTTTGTGAGGACATTGTATTGCAAGATCCAGTCACCAATCGATCGTAGCTTGTAGTTTTCTGCCGACACCGAAAGCCAACTTATAAGAGGAACAGTCGCTAAATCAGCACATGCCCGAGACTCCTACATCGAAAGCCAACTCATAAGAGGAACAGTCGCTAAATCAGCACATGCCCGAGACTCCTACAAAGCAAGACAATACGAGTGCAGATTGTCTATGAGCTCGTCACAGAAAAGAGGTGTGAGTGTGTGTGTGTGTGCGTGCGTGCGTGCGTGCGTGTGTGCGTGCGTGCGTGCGTGTGTGTGTGTGTGTCTGTGTGTGTGTGTGTCTGAGTGTGTGTGTGTATGTGTGTGTGTGTGTGTGTCTGTGTGTGTGTGTGTGTGTGTGTGTGTCTGTGTAAAAGGATAGGAGGTGTGGGTATTAGGTAACGAGACCAATGACATGGTCACAGCTGAAACACCGCCACCGTTACTTCCTACGGACCACTACTTGCCGGCTGGGGTCGTCTTGATGTGTTGTGTAGGACCAGGCATCAACAGTTGGACGGCCATTATTTCATTCCAGCTGAGCTGTGGGTTTCGAGCATCAACGCTTGCAGGTCAGACTTTTCAATAGCAGAGCCCACGCTTCCTGGTTTCAATAGCAGAGCCCACGCTTCCTGGTTTATTTTCTGTGCGAGTAACACCTTCGATGCAGTGTGATGGGGAAAAAATTCAGTTGGGGTTGCTGAATGTTTTTGCTGATATTTCCAGGCTTTGTGTCTGTGCTGACATGTCCAGGCTTTGTGTCTGTGCTGACATGTCCAGGCTTTGTGTCTGTGCTGATATGTCCAGGCTTTGTGTCTGTGCTGATATGTCCAGGCTTTGTGTCTGTGCTGATATGTCCAGGCTTTGTGTCTGTGCTGATATGTCCAGGCTTTGTGTCTGTGCTGATATGTCCAGGCTTTGTGTCTGTGCTGATATGTCCAGGCTTTGTGTCTGTGCTGATATGTCCAGGCTTTGTGTCTGTGCTGATATGTCCAGGCTTTGTGTCTGTGCTGATATGTCCAGGCTTTGTGTCTGTGCTGATATGTCCAGGCTTTGTGTCTGTGCTGATATGTCCAGGCTTTGTGTCTGTGCTGATATGTCCAGGCTTTGTGTCTGTGCTGATATGTCCAGGCTTTGTGTCTGTGCTGATATGTCCAGGCTTTGTGTCTGTGCTGATATGTCCAGGCTTTGTGTCTGTGCTGATATGTCCAGGCTTTGTGTCTGTGCTGATATGTCCAGGCTTTGTGTCTGTGCTGATATGTCCAGGCTTTGTGTCTGTGCTGATATGTCCAGGCTTTGTGTCTGTGCTGATATGTCCAGGCTTTGTGTCTGTGCTGATATGTCCAGGCTTTGTGTCTGTGCTGATATGTCCAGGCTTTGTGTCTGTGCTGATATGTCCAGGCTTTGTGTCTGTGCTGATATGTCCAGGCTTTGTGTCTGTGCTGATATGTCCAGGCTTTGTGTCTGTGCTGATATGTCCAGGCTTTGTGTCTGTGCTGATATGTCCAGGCTTTGTGTCTGTGCTGATATGTCCAGGCTTTGTGTCTGTGCTGATATGTCCAGGCTTTGTGTCTGTGCTGATATGTCCAGGCTTTGTGTCTGTGCTGATATGTCCAGGCTTTGTGTCTGTGCTGATATGTCCAGGCTTTGTGTCTGTGCTGATATGTCCAGGCTTTGTGTCTGTGCTGATATGTCCAGGCTTTGTGTCTGTGCTGATATGTCCAGGCTTTGTGTCTGTGCTGATATGTCCAGGCTTTGTGTCTGTGCTGATATGTCCAGGCTTTGTGTCTGTGCTGATATGTCCAGGCTTTGTGTCTGTGCTGATATGTCCAGGCTTTGTGTCTGTGCTGATATGTCCAGGCTTTGTGTCTGTGCTGATATGTCCAGGCTTTGTGTCTGTGCTGATATGTCCAGGCTTTGTGTCTGTGCTGATATGTCCAGGCTTTGTGTCTGTGCTGATATGTCCAGGCTTTGTGTCTGTGCTGATATGTCCAGGCTTTGTGTCTGTGCTGATATGTCCAGGCTTTGTGTCTGTGCTGATATGTCCAGGCTTTGTGTCTGTGCTGATATGTCCAGGCTTTGTGTCTGTGCTGATATGTCCAGGCTTTGTGTCTGTGCTGATATGTCCAGGCTTTGTGTCTGTGCTGATATGTCCAGGCTTTGTGTCTGTGCTGATATGTCCAGGCTTTGTGTCTGTGCTGATATGTCCAGGCTTTGTGTCTGTGCTGATATGTCCAGGCTTTGTGTCTGTGCTGATATGTCCAGGCTTTGTGTCTGTGCTGATATGTCCAGGCTTTGTGTCTGTGCTGATATGTCCAGGCTTTGTGTCTGTGCTGATATGTCCAGGCTTTGTGTCTGTGCTGATATGTCCAGGCTTTGTGTCTGTGCTGATATGTCCAGGCTTTGTGTCTGTGCTGATATGTCCAGGCTTTGTGTCTGTGCTGATATGTCCAGGCTTTGTGTCTGTGCTGATATGTCCAGGCTTTGTGTCTGTGCTGATATGTCCAGGCTTTGTGTCTGTGCTGATATGTCCAGGCTTTGTGTCTGTGCTGATATGTCCAGGCTTTGTGTCTGTGCTGATATGTCCAGGCTTTGTGTCTGTGCTGATATGTCCAGGCTTTGTGTCTGTGCTGATATGTCCAGGCTTTGTGTCTGTGCTGATATGTCCAGGCTTTGTGTCTGTGCTGATATGTCCAGGCTTTGTGTCTGTGCTGATATGTCCAGGCTTTGTGTCTGTGCTGATATGTCCAGGCTTTGTGTCTGTGCTGATATGTCCAGGCTTTGTGTCTGTGCTGATATGTCCAGGCTTTGTGTCTGTGCTGATATGTCCAGGCTTTGTGTCTGTGCTGATATGTCCAGGCTTTGTGTCTGTGCTGATATGTCCAGGCTTTGTGTCTGTGCTGATATGTCCAGGCTTTGTGTCTGTGCTGATATGTCCAGGCTTTGTGTCTGTGCTGATATGTCCAGGCTTTGTGTCTGTGCTGATATGTCCAGGCTTTGTGTCTGTGCTGATATGTCCAGGCTTTGTGTCTGTGCTGATATGTCCAGGCTTTGTGTCTGTGCTGATATGTCCAGGCTTTGTGTCTGTGCTGATATGTCCAGGCTTTGTGTCTGTGCTGATATGTCCAGGCTTTGTGTCTGTGCTGATATGTCCAGGCTTTGTGTCTGTGCTGATATGTCCAGGCTTTGTGTCTGTGCTGATATGTCCAGGCTTTGTGTCTGTGCTGATATGTCCAGGCTTTGTGTCTGTGCTGATATGTCCAGGCTTTGTGTCTGTGCTGATATGTCCAGGCTTTGTGTCTGTGCTGATATGTCCAGGCTTTGTGTCTGTGCTGATATGTCCAGGCTTTGTGTCTGTGCTGATATGTCCAGCTTGTGTCTGTGCTGATATGTCCAGGCTTTGTGTCTGTGCTGATATGTCCAGGCTTTGTGTCTGTGCTGATATGTCCAGGCTTTGTGTCTGTGCTGATATGTCCAGGCTTTGTGTCTGTGCTGATATGTCCAGGCTTTGTGTCTGTGCTGATATGTCCAGGCTTTGTGTCTGTGCTGATATGTCCAGGCTTTGTGTCTGTGCTGATATGTCCAGGCTTTGTGTCTGTGCTGATATGTCCAGGCTTTGTGTCTGTGCTGATATGTCCAGGCTTTGTGTCTGTGCTGATATGTCCAGGCTTTGTGTCTGTGCTGATATGTCCAGGCT
>JAWQFJ010021334.1:0-11847 GCA_034096865.1 Theodoxus fluviatilis
TCTCTCTCTCTCTCTCTCTCTCTCTCTCTCTCTCTCTCTCTCTCTCTCTCTCTCTCTCTCTCTCTCTCACACACACACACACACACACACACACTATCCCTTTGCATGGAGATGATGACGTCAATGTTGTCGCATGTGGAACCACAGGCCAAACTGATGCACAGGGGTGTCTGCACACAGGGTAGGCTACGGTAGCACAGGGGTGTCTGCACACAGGGTAGGCTACGGTAGCAGCAGCAAGATTTGGTTTTGTCTTTTCTCGGCGTTTCAAATGGAGGCTGGCCAGGCACTCCACTTCAAAGACCTTGGTGTCTTTGTGGGTGAGCTGCCTCCACGTGCCACAGCCAGCACGAAAGGCTTCCCATCCGATAACGAAGGTTGCGGGACCGCAGTGTCTTTTTGAGCGTGATCAATTTAGCCCTGTGAGGGACAGAGAGTGAAACTATGGGACGATTGGCGGGGACTGAACCTGCGACCTTTTGGTTATGAAATGGACCATATTCGGTTATGTAAAGTTCAAGGTAGCGAAATAACTTTGATAACTCTGTAACTCCTACACAGTTTGATGTCTTCTCTGCAGCAGCATTCAGGAAATCAGGACCTGATTGCAGAATGAGGTATGACTCTGCAGAAATATATATATTTTCAACATAACTTTTTTCCCATCTCTCCCGCCCCTGGGATTGAACCACGGCACAGCGCCTCGCTGCAAAGCCCAACGCCTTAGCATGCTGGACTATCTACACCTCCCAAAAAAGAGGCTATCAATAGCCCAGCAGAGGCTTCGGGTTGGCTTTGAACTCATGAGGGCACAAGGGGAGAGCACTGGGATGTGGGCTGCCAGGATCTTTTTATTATGACGTAAACTAAACACCATGGATTTCTGGGAAGATCCCACAGACATCACAACTTTCATTCTTGTTGGCACGTGAAGACGTGCTCTCCCCTTGTGCCCTCATGAGTTCAAAGCCAACCCGAAGCCTCTGCTGGGCTATTGATAGCCTCTTTTTTGGGAGGTGTAGATAGTCCAGCATGCTAAGGCGTTGGGCTTTGCAGCGAGGCGCTGTGCCGTGGTTCAATCCCAGGGGCGGGAGAGATGGGAAAAAAGTTATGTTGATCGAGGAAAATTGCTGCGACCCTGTCTTGTCACTTTGTCTGGTATGAATGTGTGCATGATTGTGCATGAATGTATAGGTGAACATCGATTGATGCACCTGTTGGTTAAACGTCTTCACGTGCCAACAAGAATGAAAGTTGTGATGTCTGTGGGATCTTCCCAGAAATCCATGGTGTTTAGTTTACGTCATATATATTTTCAGCCGAAAATTTGACGTTAAGTAAGGCTTGTTTGTTTGCTCGCTTGTTTTTTCTTACTATATATATATATATATATATATATATATATATATATATATATATATATATATATATATACATACATATATTTCATCCTAGATCTTGATTACAGAAAGTCTTATCTTTATCAACATGTCTCTACTACTCTTTCGATATGTGATTTCGAGCTGGTTGTGAAACTTGCTAAATGTCTGAATACGTTACCCACAAAGGGGAAAAATGTGGTAGCTTAATATCGTGTTCTATAAAAATAACTTCGTTTTAAACCGATTCAAGATTACTTATTTGATTTTTATTGCATCAAAATAAAATCATCATGTTTTACGGATCATGTTAAAACAGACGAACTTTTATTTTTTTAATGCCATCGATTTCATATGGTTACATGATACTGTGGCAAGTTGGCAGCTGCAACTTTGCCAAGAAGAACTGAACTGAGGCACAAGAGCTGTCTGATGACTTCATTCACAGCCACAGCCCCATGCACTGCTGTAAAGAACGAGTTACTATAAACTGCAGAGAAATTCCGTGCAAAGCATGCTATCAAGTCTGAGTTCTTCAGCTCCTACAGTTTCATCAGCACAATCTTCCTGTTAGTCCGAGAGCGAGCTGTGTCCCGTTGTAAACACCGTCGTCTGGTAAGGTTTCTTTCCCAGTCAGCTCATAAGTTGTTCATTCCGTAGAATCCCGCCAGTCAGTAATTTGCCGTCAGATTGAGAGACGAACGGTTACATACAATTTCTATAAATGAATGCAAACAAGTTTTTTTCTGATACGTTCGCCTGGCAACATAGTGAGCTGGGAAATGTGTCTGTATGTATTGCATTATAACACTCACGAATCAGCCATTTCCTTTGTTTGCGCCTTATATCTCTCCCCTCTCTCATTGTCCAGGGTAGTAGTAGTAGTAGTAGTAGTAGTAGTAGCAGTAGTAGTAGTAACAGCAGCAGCAGCAGCAGTAGGAGTAGTAGTGGTCATGGTAGTTGTAGTGGTAGTAGTAGTGGTAGCAGTAGTGGTAGCAGTAGTGGTAGTAGTAGTAATAGTAGTAGTGGTAGAGGTGGTGATAGTAATACTAGTAGTAGAAATGGTAGCAACATCAGCAGCAGCAGCAGTACCAGTGGAGGTGGTAGTAGTAGTAGTAGTAGCAGCAGTAGTAGCAGTAGTGGTAGTAGTAGTGGTAGTAGTAGTGGTAGTAGAAGTAGAAGTAAAAGTAGTAGTAGTAATAGTAGCAGCAGCAGCATCAGTAGCAGAGTAGTAGTGGTGGTAGTGGTAGTGGTATTAGTAGTGGTAGAAGTAGTAGTAGTAGCAGTAGTGGTATCAGTAGTGGGAGCAGAAGTGGTAGCAGGTGGCAGTAGTAGTGGTAGTAGTAGTGGTAGTAGTAGTAGTAGTAGTAGTAGTAGTAGTAGTAGTTATAGTAGTAGAAGTGGTGATAGTAATAATAGTAGTAGAAATGGTAGCAGCAGCAGCCGTAGCAGTAGAGGTGGTAGTAGTAGTAGTAGTAGTAGTAGTAGTAGCAGCAGTAGCAGTAGTAGTAGTATTAGTGGTAGTGGTGGTGGTGCTAGTAGTAGTAGTAGTAGTAGTAGTAGTAGTAGTAGTAGTAATAGTAGTAGTGGTAGTAGTAGTAGTGGTAGCAGTAGTAGTAATCATTGATCAGTAGCGTCCGAGAAGTGTGTGTGTGTGTGTGTGTGTGTGTGTGTGTGTGTGTGTGCGTGTGCTTGCGTGCTTGCATGTGTGCGTGCGTGTATACGTGCGTGCATGCGTTTTTGTTTGTCTCTTTGTGTGTTTGATGAGTACAAATACGCATTTTTTTCAGAATCTGCCACTCGATTCCAATACTCGAAAACGATGTCTCACCACACACCACGACTTCTACGAGACAACCTGAACAGTCTGAAGAAAACCATTCAGCGACGCAAGTACACGTACGCATTTGAAGGTTTATGGTTACAGATCAGACTCCTGGACATACATCCTCCTGTGAAACACTTGGAACAGAAAATAGAGAGTGAATGGAAGACCTTTATATATACGAGTACTGTGAGACCGAGGACGCACATGTGATTGCACGTCAATACGAACGGCAAGGACTCCACAGCAATACTGAATTCATTAACACACAAGATGATTTTGTTTTGAACGACCCAATAAGCTTGGAGGCTCAGTACGCCGTCAATGCCTTGCACCAATTGATAATTGAGTTCCATTTAAAGCACGGCAATTTACCCCCAGTGCACTACATCACATTTCAGCTGTAACATCTCGAACGTTTGCCATAGTGGAAAAACTAGGTAGCGTTATATGAACATCAGTGTCCTATCCGGATGTAGAAAAGGCAAAGTTTGATTTTGATTTGGTGATGTACTCAATCCAAGTTGTGTTTATGAACTACAGTGACGTACTTTTGAATAAGATTGACTAAGTTTACGTGTGAGAGAGATGGTATTGATTAATCCTTAACATAATTCCAATTATAGCTACTATCATTGTTCATTTAGCTCTTCACTCGTTGTGACAATATCCAAAAAGAACTGTTGGTGGATTGAAGTTTTGTTTTCATAAATACATTAATGGCAATGTCATCGGCTCGAAGAATTACTTGTATACAAAGACTCAAATAATACAGTAGAGCGTACACCTCACACAAAATCGTTTAGGCACAACAAATAAGCGGACACATTTGCAATATTTTTTCAAAAGCCAAAAAAAAGCAAAAACAATAAACCTACACGCATTATGCAGGTTTATCATAGAGCCTTAGTATGTCTGTTTTATGTACAGGCTGAAACATTTTCAAAAAAACTTTTTAAAATGCAATCTGTGCATTATGCGAACACTAACAGGAGCGCAACAATAAGCGCAGGACGTCACACACCATGTGTCAACGAGCTTTCATGCTAGTCTCTGCAGACAGTTGTAGTTTATCCATGCCTGTGCACATGCGCATTGCACCTCTCTCACTCTGTCTATGTTTCTGTCCTGTATATGTCTCTTTTTCCCTGTTTCTGTCGCTGTTAAATGACGAACTAGTGTCTCTTGTCTGATTAACGAGTCCGTTACATCTCTGAAATATGAAACAGGTCAGTTCAGTTCAGTTCAGTCTCTTAAGATGGGTTGTTGAGGCACCACTGATGACTTTCGGACAATCTTCCTCCATGGAGCTCTATCCTCTGTGGCTCGCTGTGAGTCAGCAAAGGTCAAGGCTGTCCACTCTTTGATGTTGTCTTCCCACCTCTTTCTCTGCCTGCCTCTCCTTCTCCCACCTGGTACGGTACCTTGCAGGATGGTCTTGGCCAGCCCACTGCCTCTTGACACGAGACCGTACCACTTCAGCTTTCTGCTTTTCACGATTGAGAGCAGGTCTTCTTACTGTCCAATTGCTCTCCTGATCCTGTTGCTGACTTCCACATTCGTGACATGGTCTTTATATGAGATGTTCAGAATCTTGCTTTAGCATCTCATTTCCAGGGCTTGTATCCGTCTCTGTAGTTAAGATGTGAGTGTCCAGGACTCGCATGCATACAAGAATACGGAGATGGCCAGCGTGCGCATGAGCCTGATCTTCGACGCGAAGATGAAATATGAAACATCATTTGAAAATTATCATTTAACTGTTTCATGCGAGAAGAGTCTAGGTCTGCGTTCTTTATTTTCTCTTAAAGTAGACTAGTGATACAGGCAGATATCCATTAGACATAAATGCTCAGATACGCTCAGTCAAATATTGGGTCAAACTGTTAGAATGGACCCTAATAGATATCCTTACCAAGTATACATGTCCATGCTTAACACGGGAAATGCAATACATAACTGGGCAACAGGCATAAACATGTTTTTGTTAAAACATGAGTTTAGAAGTGTTACGAAACGCATATTTTCCATTTGCTCTTGGTTGTGGTTATATCATATAGTGGGTTGGGAATTACCTGCCAAGCCATAGCATATTTTGATATTGCTGCCAAGCCAGTGTTGATGTTGGGATTTGTATGGTGAATGGAGTTTTGGAAGGGAAAACGAACAGTGAACCTTGTTTTCCTTCCAATACAGAAATGAACTTAGTGGAACGTTTGGGAGGATATATTATTTATCTCGATCCACGCTCTGCCATTGACCAATCTGCAGTGAACTTCCCAGGGAACGGACTAATGAGACTGCTCAGTTATTGTTCAATGGGAGAGTAGATCGCTAGATGAACATTTGATTGGTCGTTTGATATGAGATCGTGAATCAAGACACCCTCCAACGCTGTGATTGGTCAAGGACAACAGGTAGACTTTTGCTGTTGTATTTAAACCCTTGTTTTGGGATCACAGGGGTGCCCGTAGCAGAATTTTCACCGAGACAGCCCATGTTTAGGACGGTGCCCTGTCTCAAAGAGTTCACGAGGTGGACTATTAGTGAAAACTCATGGAATTTTGTCCAATGGCGGACTAATTCCGAGTGACCCTCTTCAAACGTATATGGATAAACGGAAGGGCGAAATGGAGGACTGTTCCCACTTCTGACTGCAGGAACTATGTACAAGGTATTGCGAGTTTCGTTCTTGCAACGTTTTCCTCTCCTGAGTGAACTATCTGCTGACCACCCTGTATGGAGAAACTGTCATTAGAAATTCTCCAACGCCTGAGAAGCCACCTGTAAGAAAGCTGCGACCGTCTCGCCTCGCCTCGCCCCCCCTCCTCGTCGCCGTCTCAGGGTGCCTGTCGTCTGCTCAACGGACGTCTGCCCGCCTGTCGCCTGCTCGCCTGCCTGACGCCTGACCACGCTTTGATGCAAGAGCCCTCCATCTCCTGGACCCAGTGCAAGTCCCCACCTCACCCTCCACTACGAGAGTCGAGAAATCTCAACGCCTCATCACCAGAGGCAAATCTCCAGTTTCGTCGTGTATGTGTCGTGCGTCCATGAATGGACATCCCCCTCCCCAAACCCCCTCTCCCAAAATAGTGTGTGTGCGGAATTCCATTCAGTGGAAAGCGAGCTCGCTACTGATTAGCTGAAGGCCACGACCGATCTGAAATGTGAGTATAGTTCATACCTGGCTTGGCAGCTTTCTTAAGTAGTTATTATTTAATTCTGGGGAAGGGTTCAGTATACTTTGCAATGCGTTTCAGTATCTCCATGCATTCTTATTTATTGTGTTGAAATTATCACTCTTGACCAATTTGTCTATTATTGATTAAACTGAATTTTGAACTTTGATTTAGGAATCCCAGTCATCATTTGCGTCCATATGTCACCCTTGTGCGAATGTTTTTGATTGGAAGGTGCCAAGTAGTAGAAGTACCCTAGACATTTAACGAGCCACAAAAAGATTGATAATCTTTTAATACTACTTGTGACAAGAAGAGAATGGGAGGATCAAATGGTACAAAATGAAACTATGTTTAAAAGGCAGTTGAAATGTAGATTAATTGAATGCTATAAGAACGAATGGATCAATTGTGTACAGCAAAGTACGAGATATTCCTTCTACAAATTAGTAAAAATAGAACTTGGTATAGAACCATATCTCTATGCATTAGACAAGAAAGTATTTAGAGATGCCTGGGTACGTTTCAGAATGGGAATTAGTGATTTATTTGTACATAAGTATAGATACAGTCCAATAGCTCACCCAAATGTTTGTCTATCATGCATGGAGACAGACGAAGACGAAACTCATTTTCTTTTTCATTGCCCAGCTACATATGATCTCCGAAAGAAGTATGTGTTACCGTTTTTGCAATTGGGTAGTAGTGAACCTGTCCTTGACATATTCGTAGGCGATGATGTCTATGAAATTAGAAGTGTTGCTACGTACCTGTATAATGCTTTTCGAAGACGAGCTGAGGCAATGTTGATGGTAGACAACTATAGATACCTCTTAGAGAATTAGAACTCACTGATCTAGTGATGATTATAAACTCTAATTGTCACCGTTGTCTCCGTTGTCCATTTGCAGATTGGAAAGTGTTCACATTATTACAGTTCTGTGTAAATGTGTGCGATTTGTAATGGGCCGGAGGCCCCCGCAAAAAACCTGTTGTTCGTAGACTAGTGGTGCTGTTGTGCTTGTTTGTATTTATAAAGACAAATATGCCAAAATCATGTTCGCAGTTATTGCTGTAAATGTTCTTCCATCCACGTGCTACTGCAGAACGTGTCGACTGCACTGTGTACAATGTGGATTGTTGTCGTTAATGACTAATTCATCATGACATATGTGCACATTTAAAGTGTTTTAAAGGAAAGTTCCCCTAAATGAATTTGAATCGCGTATCATGGATACAGTTGACAAACATATCTATGAAAGGACATTGTGTTCTGTAAAAAGTTTACTAAGAATTCATTGATATAATGTAGTCAAACATGGGTGCAACGCTACCATTAGTTACCTTGAAAGTTCCTCCAACTTTTATATTATGAATATTTAGAATAACGTGACACAATAAACATTGTTGTATTGAGATTTTTCTATTTTTCTCTCCTTGTGAATGAGTCACTGCATGAATCAGACGTTGCTAGTCAAGCTTTGATTAGTATGGGGACGACAGGGAAATCCTGCTTCCCTTCACAAGTGAACAACTGGTCATCAACTGACTGAATGACCAAGTCAGATTATGAATGCTATCTGTCAAAAAGGGTGTAGTCAAGTGGTAAAAGGATGTACAGAAATATGTGTGCGTGTGTGTGTTTGTGTGTGTGCGCGCGCGCGCGCGCGCGCGTGTGTGTGTGTGTGCGTGTGTGCGTGTGTGTGTGTGTGTGTGTGCGTGTGTTTATACTTGTAATATGGGTGGTGAGGTTGGTAGTGGCAACCCAGTGGTGGTAATGGTAGTGGTAGTTGTGAAGGTGATCTTGGTGGGTTGACTTTGGTAGTGGTGGCAGCGGTCATGGAGGTGCTAGGAACCATTGCGATAGTCTGAATGGTAGTGGTGGTACTTGTGGTAATGGTGATCGTATACCGGTACATGTTAGTCCATCATAACTGACGGAGGAATTACACTATCGTTCAAGAGGTATGGGTAACGTTCAAGTGCCCCATGCAGGAACCGAGCTGACGGGGACAATAGGATTGCTGGACTAAGGAAACAGACTAATTCTGGACTGCTCTCCTTCAGGATACACGAGGCTATACCAGCGTCTTACCTCGAAGGTCATCATTGCTTTCCTTCTTAGCAAATGTTCTCCAGTTTTTGTACTGACCAAAACAAACACAAATGATAACAACAACAACACTACCAAAACAAATTAGACTAGTTTGTGGGTCTGATTTATCGTTGCATTCTAAGATCCAATTGCATGAAGAAGATGTTGCAATTTGCACATATATGAACAAAACGGAATGCAGAAATATTGGTATCTACATATGCATTTCTTTATTTTGACACAACAATGATTCTGTTATGTAACTCTTGGGCTATGGTTAATATTAATAGCATAAAAGTTTGCAACCCTTTGAAATTCAGTTCTAAATGAATTTTAGTAGTTTTTATTTCTTATATACATTTTAAAACTCTCAACTGCTCTGATTTTCCTGCACATACCAGTATTGGAGACTTGATATGGAAATATATGTGTACATTCAACATATTCAATGTAATGATATGTATTAACATTCATGTACAAAAATGTATATAAAACAGTTAAATGAACATCTATTTCTGAATTTGTATACATTGATGGTTACATGTCTTACGTTTTAAAAGATGATCAATGTACAGGTTGAAAAATCAATAACCCTTTACAGACGCGGTCTTGTGTATGAAGATAAGTGGATTGTACATTGTATGATGTAAACATGTCCCGAAGGTTCTAACTCACATATTAATACATGTTTGGAGGCTACCTACAAAAATACTCGTAAATATTAACTTCATGAGCTCTCAGATAGTCTGCTGGAGCTGCATGTACATCCAAGGTAAAAATGTATCAGCAATAGTGTACAATTTATAACACAGAAACATTGCATCATCGCCTCTCCTGGGATATTTCAAGGATATACAAAATTACAGTCCATGTAATGTCTTGGCATCCACTCTGAAAGCTCTAAAGAAAGAGATAGCATCCACTTGTTACAAACTTAAGAGAGCATCTTTATCACCCTGCTTTTTCATATTGTAGGGGAAATAGGTTCAAAGGAAATATACGCTTTCATTTGCAGAAAGAAGTAGCATAATTTCCAGTCGCGTTTTATTGTTACAGAACGAGTCAAAAAGTTTTCGAAGCCAGACCCTGGAATTCATAAGCAGCACGTTGAAGGATACAGATTAGCACGATTTTGAAACTGAAGCCAAGTATTGCGACTTTTCCCAAGCCTGGAAATTAAAGATTCCAGTCATATATATGCACTTATTTGAGCTCAGTATCTGCTGAACACTCATAATTTGCACTCAGGAACCAACGATGTGTATCGACATTCACACCATGCACTTATTATTAATATATTTATAGGATGTCACTATGTGCACTATTGTATATTTGATAATGATGCAGTAGGGTTTATAAGATGTACTGATTAAAACAAATACAGAAGGAATATGTCAACATCTCACATCCATTGTTGATCTTTTATCCCAAAGAAACATTAGGGAACTAATGAAAGCCTGACTACACAATGGACATTAGAAATGGGCGTATTAATTGTGTTTAGTCATGCCCAAGTGAAGATTCAACACACACAAAAACAGTATCTTGAAATCATCTGCTTCAAAGGCTGGGATTAATTATTCGTCCGTTCATGAAATCGACTCTGACTAGAATCTGAGAAAGCCTTTGTGTAAAAATGTATTTGAAAGGAATAGGCCACTGTGTGTCATTTCATGTACTCAAAGACGGCTATCATTCGGAAAAAAAGTTGTCAAAAACGTTCAAACAAGAGGTCTGGACCCGATGTGTGTCCCTTCATGTCGTCGAAGATTTCCAGAGTGTGAGAAAACCCTATCACAAGACTTGCACTGGAAAGACCTGGACCCAGTGTGTGTCCGTTCATGCACTCGAAGATGACCAGACTGTGAGAAAGCCTTGTCACAAGACTTGCACTGGAAAGACCTGGACCCAGTGTGTGTCCGTTCATGCACTCGAAGATGACCAGACTGTGAGAAAGCCTTGTCACAAGACTTGCACTGGAAAGGCCTGGCTCCAGTGTGTGTCCGTTCATGCACTCGAAGATGACCAGACTGTGAGAAAGCCTTGTCACAAGACTTGCACTGGAAAGGCCTGGATCCAGTGTGTGTCCGTTCATGCACTCGAAGATGACCAGACTGTGAGAAAACCTTGTCACAAGACTTGCACTGGAAAGGCCTGGGTCCAGTGTGTGTCCGTTCATGCACTCGAAAATCGCCAGACTGTGAGAAAGCCTTGTCACAAGACTTGCACTGGAAAGGCCTGGGTCCAGTGTGTGTCCGTTCATGCACTCGAAAATCGCCAGACTGTGAGAAAGCCTTGTCACAAGACTTGCACTGGAAAGGCCTGTCTCCAGTGTGTGTCCGTTCATTCACTCGAAGATGACCAGACTGTGAGAAAGCCTTGTCACAAGACTTGCACTGGAAAGGCCTGTCTCCAGTGTGTGTCCGTTCATTCACTCGAAGATGACCAGACTGTGAGAAAGCCTTGTCACAAGACTTGCACTGGAAAGGCCTGGGTCCAGTGTGTGTCCGTTCATGCACTCGAAGATGACCAGACTGTGAGAAAGCCTTGTCACAAGACTTGCACTGGAAAGGCCTGGGTCCAGTGTGTGTCCGTTCATGCACTCGAAGATTACATGATTGCGAGAAAGCCTTGTCTCAAGACTTGCACTGGAAAGGCCTGGATCCAGTGTGTGTCCGTTCGTGACGTCGACGGTCACCAGTCCGTGACAAAGTCTTACCACAAAATGAGCACAGAAAAGGGCGGCGCGTAGTGTGGACACGCTTGTGCTGTTGTAAACTGTTATAGTCAGAGCAAGTTTTCGCGCAATGCTCGCAGCGGAAAGGCTTCTCAGTGACTTGCTTGATATGTTACTGACGAATCCTGTTGCATTGGAACGTCCTTCTTCACGTTTGTAGGAGAACAACCCTTGGTTGAAACGCTGCTCTCTGTAATAAAAAAAATTGTTTTCTGAATCACCAAATAAGTCCTTGTACATGTTGTATGCGAAATCATACAAGATCTGCCCTCTCGTTTTTTCTTTGCCAGAGACGTTGTTGTTGCTATGTCCATGCGACATATTTACAGCCTTGTTGTCGCTGTCGCCAGGAATGCGTTGTAAGTTCGCCATTTGGACGGGATAGAATTAGGATTTGCGTAAAGTCTACGCCTACAGTTTAATTAAGGTTTCGAAATGTCAGCGTTTAGCTCGCTGCTCTACTTTCATACAAAATCTTCAAAAGTAGATGTTATTGACTAGTGTGCCTATGCAAGAAAATCCGCCACGCTATGTTGGGTTCCTAATGACATATGGATTTTGAGACATCTGCTATGACGCGCAGAGTTCACAGACTAAATGAACTTCATTCAGCTCATCTTTCACACAGTGCA
>JAWQFJ010021335.1:5000-15000 GCA_034096865.1 Theodoxus fluviatilis
GCGCATGGCCACTCTTCAGCCTGTAGCCAAGGCTGTGGCCACTGTCAGCAAAGGGAAGAGCACCACCAAGACCTTCAAGGTGGGTGGCTATAGTTACTTCCCCTTGATGAACCTCTCCCAGTGGGTTGGAACTACAAATATACTCACCCCTATCCCTATATGATTCACAACAGGTGAATGAACAGGGAAATGTATTCTTGACTTGACTCATACTTCAGCTTACACCTGTGATTTTGGGAGACAGTGCTTTATGAAGTCTTCAGGGGCTGAGAGAAATTAAAACCTTATCCATCCATCCATCCATCCATCCATCCATCCATCCATCCATCCATCCATCCATCCATCCATCCATCCATCCATCCATCCATCCATCCATCCATCCATCCATCTCAGACTTCACTAACCCCTCTTCTTTGTCTCCTATTGCTGGATCAGTTGTACTTCTTTGCTGTAACTTTTCATACCTCCATCTCTTCTAGGTTATGTCTCTCTTGTTCATGAATCTGACTCTATATCTTTTGCCTTCTCTTCTCATTTTTCTCACTTCACTTTCATCTTTCTCTCCCAATTCACTTTTTTCTACATTTTCCATTTCTCCTTTTCATTTTCCCCCTTCTCTATTGTTATCCTCATCCCTCCTTGTCCATCTCCTTTGTCTCTTTCCCCTCCCTCCTCCAACCCCTCTCCTTCCTTTTCTCCTCCCACCACCCTTCCACTTGCTCTCTGCAAACTTCCCATGCCTAGGTAAATCATTTGCAAGGTATTTTTTCCCTCTGTGTGTGTGTGTGTGTGTGTGTGTGTGTGTGTGTGTGTGGATGCATATGTGTGTGTGCATGCATGTGTGGTTGTGTGTATGCATGCATATGTGTGCATGCATATGTGTGTGTGCATGCACATGCATATGTGTGTGTGTGTGTGTGTGTGTGTGTGTGTGCATATGCGTGTGTGTTTTCTTCTGTTCTGTGTTACTACATTGTGAAAATCATGCTATCAGTATAATCATTCTCAACTTTTCAGCTTTACTGTGATAATTATAGTTTTGTTGTTTCTGCATCTGATGTGTTCTTCTCCCAGCCCTTGGAAATGGTGACTGTGCTCTGCCCCTTGCTAGGTGTCATTGTCAAGAAGTGTTCTGTACATGTGCTGATGATGTTGGTAATGTCACCTTGTGATGTTTTTGTTTGTAGTCTAGTGGTGGAGATGGTGAACATCTTTGCATTGTTGTCTTGGCAGGATTCCCTGCAGAGCCAGCCTCTTCCCTATCCCAGCTCCTCCTCCCTCAGCCAGCTCTTCCTCCGCCCTGCTCAGCCAGACTCCAGGGCTGCGGGTGACACAGGAAGCACTGAGGTGTGTGGGGAGAAAAGAAAGCACTGAGAGATGTGGGGGGAAAAGTACTGAAATGTGTGGGAAAAGTACTGAAATGTGTGTGGGAAAAGTATCTAGGTGTGTATGTAAAATAAGTATTGTGGTGTATTACCATCAGTGCCAGAGACATGTTGTGACTTGGAGCATGTGTGACTTATGACCCTTTCTGGAATTATCAAAGCCTTCAGCTGGACAGTCTTAGGACAAAAACTGATACCGCTGTGCAGTCTTACTGCTGTTTGATGAATTGTGAGGGAAAAGTTCATTTGAAATGTCTTGTTCAAATTTTATGAAACAGAAAGCAGCAATAGGAGAGAGTCAGTGCTCGATTATTGGGATCTTGAAAAGGAGAGGGACATTGGACAGAGATGAGAGCATCACCTGCTGTGAGCACTACATCATATGGGAACTGTCACCCATCTTGCATGTTGAAGTTGGACACATCGAGTTTCATGACTGAAAGTGTGCAACTGAGCTCCACTGCTTCAACCTGCAGGAAGTGGAGCGTGCGGTCAGTGCAGAAGAGAGGCAGGCTGCTGAGGCTGCTTGGCTGGCTGGAACCAGTTCCCTGCCCAAACCAAGGGAACGAAAACACCCCATGTAAGAGTTGCTTCCCTTTTGAAGGCTGTCGTGAAGTTAGAAGATTGTTGACTGTATTGTGAAAAAAAGAGAAAGTTTTATTAGCCATCTTGGAAATAGAACTCACTCACAAAATGACCATTTTGAAATCCTATTAAGCCAGTGGAAATGCATCAAGATGTCAAATGTTGATAGTGTGAAGTAATTTCCAATAATCATAATACTTCAGAGAATGTCAGGTTCTCTATTTTTAATTTTCACATTATGATTTTGAAAAGAACTAGAGTCCAAGTGAGGCACATTGATGATCTAGTCTGTATTGGTGGTCTTGAAACTTGTACATCCTTCCATTGACTGAATGTACGCCAAGGTCCCTGTGGTGTTTGCAGCCTGCCAAAGGAAGGAGAAAGGAACATCCTGATCACCAGTGCTCTCCCCTATGTAAACAATGTTCCTCACCTTGGCAACATCATTGGCTGTGTGCTGTCTGCTGATGTCTTCTCCAGGTAGGATGATTTTTTCCCCCCAGTTGTCCCCCACCCTGCTTAGCTGTGTTGGCCTTTCGTTCAGTCCATCACTCTGTATGCAGCTGACCTGTCTTTCAGTCCATCACCCTGTAAGCAGCTGACCTGTCTTTCAGTCCATCACTCTGTAAGCAGCTGGCCTGTCTTTCAGTCCATCACCCTGTAAGCAGCTGGCCTTTCTTTCAGTCCATCACTCTGTAAGCAGCTGGCCTGTCTTTCAGTCCATCACTCTGTACAGAGCTGACCTGTCTTTCAGTCCATCACTCTGTACAGAGCTGGCCTGTCTTTCAGTCCATCACTCTGTACAGAGCTGGCCTGTCTTTCAGTCCATCACCCTGTAAGCAGCTGACCTGTCTTTCTGTCCATCACTCTGTAAGCAGCTGACCTGTCTTTCAGTCCATCACTCTGTAAGCAGCTGGCCTGTCTTTCAGTCCATCACTCTGTACAGAGCTGGCCTGTCTTTCAGTCCATCACCCTGTAAGCAGCTGACCTGTCTTTCTGTCCATCACTCTGTAAGCAGCTGACCTGTCTTTCAGTCCATCACTCTGTAAGCAGCTGACCTGTCTTTCTGTCCATCACTCTGTAAGCAGCTGACCTGTCTTTCAGTCCATCACTCTGTAAGCAGCTGGCCTGTCTTTCAGTCCATCACTCTGTACAGAGCTGGCCTGTCTTTCAGTCCATCACCCTGTAAGCAGCTGACCTGTCTTTCTGTCCATCACCCTGTAAGCAATTGACCTGTCTTTCTGTCCATCACTCTGTAAGCAGCTGACCTGTCTTTCAGTCCATCACTCTGTAAGCAGCTGGTCTGTCTTTCAGTCCATCACTCTGTACAGAGCTGGCCTGTCTTTCAGTCCATCACCCTGTAAGCAGCTGGCCTGTCTTTCAGTCCATCACTCTGTACAGAGCTGGCCTGTCTTTCAGTCCATCACTCTGTATGCAGCTGGCCTGTCTTTCAGTCCATCACTCTGTAAGCAGCTGGCCTGTCTTTCAGTCCATCACCCTGTAAGCAGCTGGCCTGTCTTTCAGTCCATCACTCTGTACAGAGCTGACCTGTCTTTCAGTCCATCACTCTGTAAGCAGCTGGCCTGTCTTTCAGTCCATCACTCTGTACAGAGCTGGCCTGTCTTTCAGTCCATCACTCTGTACAGAGCTGACCTGTCTTTCAGTCCATCACTCTGTAAGCAGCTGGTCTATCTTTCAGTCCATCACTCTGTAAGCAGCTGGCCTGTCTTTCAGTCCATCACTCTGTACAGAGCTGACCTGTCTTTCAGTCCATCACTCTGTAAGCAGCTGACCTGTCTTTCAGTCCATCACTCTGTAAGCAGCTGGCCTGTCTTTCAGTCCATCACTCTGTAAGCAGCTGGCCTGTCTTTCAGTCCATCACTCTGTACAGAGCTGACCTGTCTTTCAGTCCATCACTCTGTACAGAGCTGGCCTGTCTTTCAGTCCATCACTCTGTAAGCAGCTGGCCTGTCTTTCAGTCCATCACTCTGTAAGCAGCTGGCCTGTCTTTCAGTCCATCACTCTGTACAGAGCTGACCTGTCTTTCAGTGCATCACTCTGTACAGAGCTGGCCTGTCTTTCAGTCCATCACTCTGTACAGAGCTGACCTGTCTTTCAGTCCATCACTCTGTACAGAGCTGGCCTGTCTTTCAGTCCATCACTCTGTAAGCAGCTGGCCTGTCTTTCAGTGCATCACTCTGTACAGAGCTGGCTTGTCTTTCAGTCCATCACCCTGTACAGAGCTGGCCTGTCTTTCAGTCCATCACTCTGTAAGCAGCTGGCCTGTCTTTCAGTCCATCACTCTGTAAGCAGCTGGCCTGTCTTTCAGTCCATCACTCTGTACAGAGCTGACCTGTCTTTCAGTCCATCACTCTATACAGAGCTGGCCTGTCTTTCAGTCCATCACTCTGTAAGCAGCTGGCCTGTCTTTCAGTCCATCACCCTGTACAGAGCTGACCTGTCTTTCAGTCCATCACTCTGTAAGCAGCTGGCCTGTCTTTCAGTCCATCACTCTGTACAGAGCTGGCCTGTCTTTCAGTCCATCACTCTGTAAGCAGCTGGCCTGTCTTTCAGTCCATCACCCTGTACAGAGCTGACCTGTCTTTCAGTCCATCACTCTGTAAGCAGCTGGCCTGTCTTTCAGTCCTCTGTACAGAGCTGGCCTTTCTTTCAGTCCATCACCCTGTACAGAGCTGGCCTGTCTTTCAGTCCATCACTCTGTACAGAGCTGGCCTGTCTTTCAGTCCATCACTCTGTAAGCAGCTGACCTGTCTTTCAGTCCATCACTCTGTAAGCAGATGGCCTGTCTTTCAGTCCATCACTCTGTAAGCAGCTGGCCTTTCTTTCAGTCCATCACCCTGTACAGAGCTGGCCTGTCTTTCAGTCCATCACTCTGTAAGCAGCTGGCCTGTCTTTCAGTCCATCACTCTGTACAGAGCTGGCCTTTCTTTCAGTCCATCACTCTGTAAGCAGCTGGCCTGTCTTTCAGTCCATCACCCTGTACAGAGCTGACCTGTCTTTCAGTCCATCACTCTGTAAGCAGCTGGCCTGTCTTTCAGTCCATCACTCTGTAAGCAGCTGGCCTTTCTTTCAGTCCATCACCCTGTAAGCAGCTGACCTGTCTTTCAGTCCATCACCCTGTAAGCAGCTGGCCTGTCTTTCAGTCCATCACTCTGTAAGCAGCTGGCCTTTCTTTCAGTCCATCACCCTGTAAGCAGCTGACCTGTCTTTCAGTCCATCACTCTGTAAGCAGCTGGCCTTTCTTTCAGTCCATCACTCTGTAAGCAGCTGACCTGTCTTTCAGTCCATCACTCTGTAAGCAGCTGGCCTGTCTTTCAGTCCATCACTCTCTAAGCAGCTGGCCTTTCTTTCAGTCCATCACCCTGTACAGAGCTGGCCTATCTTTCAGTCCATCACTCTGTAAGCAGCTGACCTGTCTTTCTGTCCATCACTCTGTACAGAGCTGGCCTGTCTTTCAGTCCATCACTCTGTAAGCAGCTGGCCTGTCTTTGAGTCCATCACTCTGTACAGAGCTGGCCTGTCTTTCAGTCCATCACTCTGTAAGCAGCTGGCCTGTCTTTCAGTCCATCACCCTGTAAGCAGCTGGCCTGTCTTTTAGTCCATCACTCTGTAAGCAGCTGACCTGTCTTTCAGTCCATCACTCTGTAAGCAGTTGGCCTGTCTTTCAGTCCATCACTCTGTACAGAGCTGGCCTGTCTTTCAGTCCATCACCCTGTAAGCAGCTGACCTGTCTTTCTGCCCATCACTATGTAAGCAGCTGACCTGTCTTTCAGTCCATCACTCTGTAAGCAGCTGACCTGTCTTTCAGTCCATCACTCTGTAAGCATCTGACCTTTCTTTCAGTCCATCACTCTGTACATAGCAGACCTGTCTTTCAGTGCATCACTCTGTACAGAGCTGGCCTGTCTTTCAGTCCATCACGCTGTACAGAGCTGGCCTGTCTTTCAGTCCATCACTCTGTACAGAGCTGGCCTGTCTTTCAGTCCATCACTCTGTAAGCAGTTGGCCTGTCTTTCAGTCCATCACTCTGTACAGAGCTGGCCTGTCTTTCAGTCCATCACTCTGTAAGCAGTTGGCCTGTCTTTCAGTCCATCACTCTGTACAGAGCTGGCCTGTCTTTCAGTCCATCACCCTGTAAGCAGCTGACCTGTCTTTCAGTCCATCACTCTGTAAGCAGCTGGCCTGTCTTTCAGTCCATCACTCTGTATGCAGCTGGCCTGTCTTTCAGTCCATCACCCTTTACAGAGCTGGCCTGTCTTTCAGTCCATCACCCTGTAAGCAGCTGGCCTGTCTTTCATTCCATCACCCTGTACAGAGCTGGCCTGTCTTTCAGTCCATCACTCTGTAAGCAGCTGGCCTGTCTTTCAGTCCATCACTCTGTAAGCAGCTGGCCTGTCTTTCATTCCATCACCCTGTACAGAGCTGGCCTGTCTTTCAGTCCATCACTCTGTAAGCAGCTGGCCTGTCTTTCAGTCCATCACTCTGTACAGAGCTGACCTGTCTTTCAGTCCATCACTCTGTACAGAGCTGACCTGTCTTTCAGTCCATCACTCTGTAAGCAGCTGGCCTGTCTTTCAGTCCATCACTCTGTAAGCAGCTGGCCTGTCTTTCAGTCCATCACTCTGTAAGCAGCTGGCCTGTCTTTCAGTCCATCACCCTGTACAGAGCTGACCTGTCTTTCAGTCCATCACTCTGTAAGCAGCTGGCCTGTCTTTCAGTCCATCACTCTGTAAGCAGCTGGCCTGTCTTTCAGTCCATCACTCTGTACAGAGCTGGCCTGTCTTTCAGTCCATCACTCTGTAAGCAGCTGGCCTGTCTTTCAGTCCATCACTCTGTAAGCAGCTGGCCTGTCTTTCAGTCCATCTCCCTGTACAGAGCTGGCCTGTCTTTCAGTCCATCACTCTGTAAGCAGCTGGCCTGTCTTTCAGTCCATCACTCTGTACAGAGCTGGCCTGTCTTTCAGTCCATCACCCTGTACAGAGCTGGCCTTTCTTTCAGTCCATCACTCTGTAAGCAGCTGGCCTGTCTTTCAGTGCATCACTCTGTACAGAGCTGGCCTGTCTTTCAGTCCATCACCCTGTACAGAGCTGGCCTGTCTTTCAGTCCATCACTCTGTAAGCAGCTGGCCTGTCTTTCAGTCCATCACTCTGTAAGCAGCTGGCCTGTCTTTCAGTCCATCACTCTGTACAGAGCTGACCTGTCTTTCAGTCCATCACTCTATACAGAGCTGGCCTGTCTTTCAGTCCATCACTCTGTAAGCAGCTGGCCTGTCTTTCAGTCCATCACCCTGTACAGAGCTGACCTGTCTTTCAGTCCATCACTCTGTAAGCAGCTGGCCTGTCTTTCAGTCCATCACTCTGTACAGAGCTGGCCTGTCTTTCAGTCCATCACTCTGTAAGCAGCTGGCCTGTCTTTCAGTCCATCACCCTGTACAGAGCTGGCCTGTCTTTCAGTCCATCACTCTGTAAGCAGCTGGCCTGTCTTTCAGTCCTCTGTACAGAGCTGGCCTTTCTTTCAGTCCATCACCCTGTACAGAGCTGGCCTGTCTTTCAGTCCATCACTCTGTACAGAGCTGGCCTGTCTTTCAGTCCATCACTCTGTAAGCAGCTGACCTGTCTTTCAGTCCATCACTCTGTAAGCAGATGGCCTGTCTTTCAGTCCATCACTCTGTAAGCAGCTGGCCTTTCTTTCAGTCCATCACCCTGTACAGAGCTGGCCTGTCTTTCAGTCCATCACTCTGTAAGCAGCTGGCCTGTCTTTCAGTCCATCACTCTGTACAGAGCTGGCCTTTCTTTCAGTCCATCACTCTGTAAGCAGCTGGCCTGTCTTTCAGTCCATCACCCTGTACAGAGCTGACCTGTCTTTCAGTCCATCACTCTGTAAGCAGCTGGCCTGTCTTTCAGTCCATCACTCTGTAAGCAGCTGGCCTTTCTTTCAGTCCATCA
The DNA here is from genome assembly GCA_034096865.1 of Theodoxus fluviatilis. Taxonomy (NCBI): domain Eukaryota; kingdom Metazoa; phylum Mollusca; class Gastropoda; order Cycloneritida; family Neritidae; genus Theodoxus; species Theodoxus fluviatilis. The sequence goes on from JAWQFJ010021335.1 coordinate 12,937, forward strand.
CCCTGTAAGCAGCTGACCTGTCTTTCAGTCCATCACCCTGTAAGCAGCTGGCCTGTCTTTCAGTCCATCACTCTGTAAGCAGCTGGCCTTTCTTTCAGTCCATCACCCTGTAAGCAGCTGACCTGTCTTTCAGTCCATCACTCTGTAAGCAGCTGGCCTTTCTTTCAGTCCATCACTCTGTAAGCAGCTGACCTGTCTTTCAGTCCATCACTCTGTAAGCAGCTGGCCTGTCTTTCAGTCCATCACTCTGTAAGCAGCTGGCCTTTCTTTCAGTCCATCACCCTGTACAGAGCTGGCCTATCTTTCAGTCCATCACTCTGTAAGCAGCTGACCTGTCTTTCTGTCCATCACTCTGTACAGAGCTGGCCTGTCTTTCAGTCCATCACTCTGTAAGCAGCTGGCCTGTCTTTGAGTCCATCACTCTGTACAGAGCTGGCCTGTCTTTCAGTCCATCACTCTGTAAGCAGCTGGCCTGTCTTTCAGTCCATCACCCTGTAAGCAGCTGGCCTGTCTTTTAGTCCATCACTCTGTAAGCAGCTGACCTGTCTTTCAGTCCATCACTCTGTAAGCAGTTGGCCTGTCTTTCAGTCCATCACTCTGTACAGAGCTGGCCTGTCTTTCAGTCCATCACCCTGTAAGCAGCTGACCTGTCTTTCTGCCCATCACTATGTAAGCAGCTGACCTGTCTTTCAGTCCATCACTCTGTAAGCAGCTGACCTGTCTTTCAGTCCATCACTCTGTAAGCATCTGACCTTTCTTTCAGTCCATCACTCTGTACATAGCAGACCTGTCTTTCAGTGCATCACTCTGTACAGAGCTGGCCTGTCTTTCAGTCCATCACGCTGTACAGAGCTGGCCTGTCTTTCAGTCCATCACTCTGTACAGAGCTGGCCTGTCTTTCAGTCCATCACTCTGTAAGCAGTTGGCCTGTCTTTCAGTCCATCACTCTGTACAGAGCTGGCCTGTCTTTCAGTCCATCACCCTGTAAGCAGCTGACCTGTCTTTCAGTCCATCACTCTGTAAGCAGCTGGCCTGTCTTTCAGTCCATCACTCTGTATGCAGCTGGCCTGTCTTTCAGTCCATCACCCTTTACAGAGCTGGCCTGTCTTTCAGTCCATCACCCTGTAAGCAGCTGGCCTGTCTTTCATTCCATCACCCTGTACAGAGCTGGCCTGTCTTTCAGTCCATCACTCTGTAAGCAGCTGGCCTGTCTTTCAGTCCATCACTCTGTAAGCAGCTGGCCTGTCTTTCATTCCATCACCCTGTACAGAGCTGGCCTGTCTTTCAGTCCATCACTCTGTAAGCAGCTGGCCTGTCTTTCAGTCCATCACTCTGTACAGAGCTGACCTGTCTTTCAGTCCATCACTCTGTACAGAGCTGACCTGTCTTTCAGTCCATCACTCTGTAAGCAGCTGGCCTGTCTTTCAGTCCATCACTCTGTAAGCAGCTGGCCTGTCTTTCAGTCCATCACTCTGTAAGCAGCTGGCCTGTCTTTCAGTCCATCACCCTGTACAGAGCTGACCTGTCTTTCAGTCCATCACTCTGTAAGCAGCTGGCCTGTCTTTCAGTCCATCACTCTGTAAGCAGCTGGCCTGTCTTTCAGTCCATCACTCTGTACAGAGCTGGCCTGTCTTTCAGTCCATCACTCTGTAAGCAGCTGGCCTGTCTTTCAGTCCATCACTCTGTAAGCAGCTGGCCTGTCTTTCAGTCCATCACCCTGTACAGAGCTGGCCTGTCTTTCAGTCCATCACTCTGTAAGCAGCTGGCCTGTCTTTCAGTCCATCACTCTGTACAGAGCTGGCCTGTCTTTCAGTCCATCACCCTGTACAGAGCTGGCCTTTCTTTCAGTCCATCACTCTTTAAGCAGCTGGCCTGTCTTTCAGTGCATCACTCTGTACAGAGCTTGCCTGTCTTTCAGTCCATCACCCTGTACAGAGCTGGCCTGTCTTTCAGTCCATCACTCTGTAAGCAGCTGGCCTGTCTTTCAGTCCATCATCCTGTAAGCAGCTGGCCTGTCTTTCAGTCCATCACCCTTTAAGGAGCTGGTAGTTGCTTACTTTGCTT
>JAWQFJ010021335.1:22500-29966 GCA_034096865.1 Theodoxus fluviatilis
AGTGTTTCATGTGAAGCAACGAGGCTGAAGTTATGAGCTTTTCTTGTTGTAAAGTCACTGCTCTACTTATGCACTGTTGCCTCAAGGAGGTGCTGTGTCATTGGAAGTGTCACGTGATCACAATGAGGCAGAGGCTGAAGAGTGGCTGGCTGGCTGGAGGGGCAGAGACTTAAGGGTAAAGGTATGGGTTGTTACAGCAAGTAATCATCCATGTCTGGCTCTCAAACTGTTTGACACTTTATTCTCCATTTGATGTCTTTTATTTCCTTATGTTAGGGCACTGAACGTTTTTGGTTTACTGCATTTTGCATCTGTGTTGCCAAGCAGTCTGTGCATGTCAAGTGAAATTGTGCAGACTGTAGTAGACCCTTAGGAATCAGCTACAAAGTTCTTTCTTTTACGGGCTTGACAACATTTTAAAACTAGTGTAGATATGTGTAAGTGCAGACCTGCCAAATGCTACGCTTTAGGCGTAGCATGCTACGCTTTCGACATGCCTGCTACGCTTGCCCATAAAAACTACGCTTTTTCCCGCGTGCTTGAACTTTTGACCGCGATGGAGAATCCCCCCCCCCCCCCCCCCGCTTTGACGCCGCCAGCGCAGCTTATCACGCCGCCTTCACACAGCCTTATCTCTTCTCCCCCCCCCCCCCCCCACTTTCACTCCACCGGGTCAGCTTATCACGCCAACCTCACAGCCTTATCTCTCCCCACCCCCCACCCCCCACCCCCGTACGCCTATTCCTTCAATGCTACTCCATATAGCTCTGGATGCTACTCTTTGGTATGATGGTGGGTTGGCAGGTCTGTAAGTGTGATCATACATCCATCTGTCCATCTAATCATCCATCCAAGAATGCCAAGAAACATTCACCTGGTGGACTCTGAGACTCTTTGGGTCACCATGACACTGGTATTAAGTGACCCTTGACAAACTGGTGGCACCTTTGGTTGCCATGCTCTAGTGGACAGTCAGACATCAGAAACTACACCTGAATGTTGTCATTTTCTCAACGTTTTGGTTTGCACTTGCATAGATCTCTAACTGTACACTGTTTGAAAGATCACACCACTGTCTTGTACACTTTTTTCTGTACTGCTCTGTGTACAGGACACTCACTGAATGTGTAAAGGACTGAGTCTCTTGACACAGTGTAGTCAACACATGGCACTGACTCTGTAAATGACTGTGGTGGTGTAACATGTATTTACAAGGCACTGACAGTGTAAATAACTGAAGTCGCATACTGTGTATTTCCAGAGCACTGGCAGTGTAAATGACTCTAATGGCATACCGTGTATTGACTGTGTAAGTGACTGGTGACATATTATGTATTAACAGGGCACTGACTGTGTAAAATGGCACACCCTGTTTTTCCAGGGCACTGACTGTGTAAAATGGCATACCCTGTATTTCCAGGGCACTGACTGTGTAAATGACTGTAATGGCATACCCTGTATTTCCAGGGCACTGACTGTGTAAATGACTGTAATGGCACACCCTGTATTTCCAGGGCACTGACTGTGTAAATGAGTGTAATGGCATACCCTGTATTTCCAGGGCACTGACTGTGTAAATGAGTGTAATGGCATACCCTGTATTTCCAGGGCACTGACTGTGTAAATGAGTGTAATGGCATACCCTGTATTTCCAGGGCACTGACTGTGTAAATGAGTGTAATGGCATACCCTGTATTTCCAGGGCACTGACTGTGTAAATGACTGTAATAGCATACCCTGTATTTCCAGGGCACTGACTGTGTAAATGAGTGTAATGGCATACCCTGTATTTCCAGGGCACTGACTGTGTAAATGAGTGTAATGGCATACCCTGTATTTCCAGGGCACTGACTGTGTAAATAACTGAAGTCGCATACTGTGTATTTCCAGGGCACTGGCAGTGTAAATGACTCTAATGGCATACTGTGTATTGACTGTGTAAGTGACTGGTGACATATTATGTATTTCCAGGGCACTGACTGTGTAAATGAGTGTAATGGCATACCCTGTATTTCCAGGGCACTGACTGTAAGTGACTGTAATGGCATACCCTGTATTTCCAGGGCACTGACATTCCTGGCCAACCACTTTGGAGGGGAGGTACAAGCCATGGAGCTGCAGGCAGAGGACACGGAGCTCCTGGCCCTGGTGGGACGACAGCTTCGCCAGTACATGGCCCACATGGAGGAAGCCAAGTCAGTCTGCCTTGGGAGTTGGACATGTCTGGCACCCCTTTGTGTCCTTGTGTGGTCTTGCTGGATTTTTCTGTATCAGCATGTGTTTTGTACTTTGTATATAAAAGAATTAATACTTTGCAAGTGTGATTGTGTGTGTGTGTGTGTGTGTGTGTGAGTGTGTGTGTGTGTACGAGTGTGTGTGTGTGTGTGTGTGTGTGTGTGTGTGTGTGTGTGTGTGAGTGAGAGAGCTAGGCTATTGTCCTAGATTTTCAAAAGCAACTAGCAGACACATACTGCATATTCACCATGTTCTTCCCTGATTTATGTGCATGTAGAACTCATCATCATTGAATCATTTCTGAGATTAGTGTCTTTCAGATGTTGGGGAAAAGTTGTGTAATATTATTACAAGAACATTTTCACTTCCACTTTATCACATGTTCACATCTTCTTTTTTCTTCTATGAACTTTCTTTGTTTACTACTGAGCACAACATGTATGTTTGTGCAGGATGCGTGACTCCCTCCGAGCGATCCTGGCCATCTCAAGACTGGGCAACCAGTACATGCAGAATGCAAAGCCCTGGGTGCTGATCAAGGGGTCAGAGGCAGAGAGGTGAGGCCCGTTCTGTGTGTGTTAGTGTGTGTGTGTGTGTGCGTGTGCGCATGTATGTGCACGTGTTTGTGTATATGTGTGTGTGTGTGTGTATACATGTGTTTGCATGTGTGTGTGTGTGTGCATGTGTTTGTGTGTGCATGTGTGTGTGTGTGTGTGTGTGTGTGTGTGTGTGTGTGTGTGTGTGTGTAAGTTTCCATGAATGTGTGTGTTCGATGAGTGTGTGTGTGTGTGTATGTGTGTGTGTGATTGAGTATGTGTGTGTGTATGTTTTTCAGCATACTACAAGTGAGGGAACTACCAACTATCAACAAATCACGTTCACACTCTTCATCAACCTGATTGGTATTCAAAAGCACTGCAAATCTAACTGGACTGATGTAGACCATTGCTTGTGATGTACACAGGCGACGTGCAGGAGCCGTGGTCAGCATGTGCAGCAACATGGCGTGTCTGCTGGCGTCGCTGCTGCAGCCCTACATGCCTGCCACCAGTCTCACCATCCGACAGCAGCTTGCTGCTCCTGCCTCCTCTGACATCATCGTCCCTGACTTCGTCTGCCACCTCCCACCCGGCCACAAAATTGGCAAGGTGTGTGAAGAGACTGGCGTGAAGCTGTTAGAATGTGCATGGATTCTTGGCTGATGTGGTGATGTAGTAATTAACAACTGTCATGTTTGGGATTTGTATTGCCAAACTCAGCAACCCTAAGGTAGACTTGGCATGTATACATAGATCCTTCTGGAAAATATTTTGCTTTGTGCAGTGGAAAAGGTCTCATCTCTGGTTTAGTGAGTCTTTGGTAACTTGTGTTCCTTTGGTATTTGATAATGTTACAGCCAATAACATATTTATTGAATTTCATTAATTTACAGGAATTCTGTCGGTGCACTGTTGCATTTGAGAGGTGATTTCAGGTCATTGCATAGCCCATGTCAGCAGATGCAAAACTTTGAAAGCTTGCTCATGTTGCACAAAGTTGTCATTTGAGAGTTTGATTGATACCTCTACGCAAAGTGGATCCTGTCATTGACTGTTGCAGCCCAGCCCCCTCTTCCAGAAGCTGGAGACTTCCTTCATGGAGGAGCTGAAGAAGAAGTTTGCAGGAAAACCAGCTCCCCCTGCTGCCAACACCAAGGTAACAAATCATCCATCATCCTCTTGTTCTGCCTTACAAAGCCCTATGATAAATCTACCTGTCATGCCCTGCATTCCTTTATGTGTTTTTCCCTCTACAACTGGCACCAAAATAATAATTTTATTTTCTTCCTTGTTTTCCGTTGATCTTTGTCATATTGTGTTGTGTTGAAAAGAGATGCTCCATGCAAATTTGTTGTTTGACCCTTAAAAAAAGGGAGAAAATAATGAGTTATCAGTTGTATTTATTTGTTGAGATTTTGCTAGTGCTGGAGGAGTTACCCTACTGTTGTGTGGTTTGTATGTGTTGTTGCTATGGGGTCTTCAGATAATGACAACCCTGGTGTTACAGAAACCAGCAGCAGCAGCAGCAGTGCCAGCCGCCCCAGGTGTGAAGGCTGACCAGGCTGAGATAGACCGCCTGACTGCAGCTGTCACTGCCCAGGTGAGATGGTTTGTCTTCATCACAGCTGTAAATATGTCATCACTATCATCTCAGCTGTAAATATGTCATCACTATCATCACAGCTGTAAATATGTCATCACTGTATGAGTTGAATGACACATTTATACCTGGTGATAAATCATTGTAGTTGCATTTTTTACATGTGCATTTGCAGAACCCCCCACCCCCACCCCCCCAAACACACACACACACACACACACACACATGGGTGCACAGGCACACACACACACACACACACATGGGTGCACAGGCACACACACACACACACATGCAATTTCCTGTGGTAGAGCCGATACCCATCCATTCATCCATCTATACATCCCACCCCATTATGTACACCCACACCTACAAAAATACACACACACATATTCACACACAAACCACACCACAGCACACACATGCTCACACACTCTCTCTCTCTCTCTCTCTCTCTCTCTCTCTCTCTCTCTCTCTCTCTCTCTCTCTCTCTCTCTCTCTCTCTCTCTCTCTCTCTCACACACACACACACACACACACACACACACTGAACATACACTACTCATACACACTCAAACCAAACACACACAGACACACGCACACACAAACATATACACATACACACCAAACACACAGCATACATGAACACATACACATGCCAAAGACAGACTAATACACACGCACTCTCGCTTGCTTGCTCACTCACTCTCACTCACTCACTCACTCACTCTCACTCACTCACTCACTCACTCACTCACTCACTCACTCACTCACTCACTCACTCACTCACTCACTCACTCACTCACTCACTCACTCACTCACTCACTCACTCACTCACTCACTCACTCACTCACTCACTCACTCACTCACTCACTCACTCACTCACTCACTCACAAGAAAATACATAGACATACACACATTCACACACACACACACACACACACATACATACATACATACATACATACATACATACATACATACATACATACATACATACATACATACATACACACACACACACACACACACACACACACACACACACACACACACACACACACACACACACACACACACACACATACATACATACATACATACATACATACATACATACATACATACATACATACATACATACACTAGTCAAGCCCTCATTGGGGGGGTGGATGTTGCAGGGCATCAAGGTGCGGGAGCTGAAGACCGCCAAGGCGGAGAAGGCGGTGGTGGACACTGAGGTGGCCTCGCTGCTGGACCTCAAGAAGCAACTGGCACTGGCCATGGGGGAAGACCCCAGTGCCTCGCAGTCTCAGGGTGGCAAGAAGAAGGGAAAGAAGAAGTGAAAGAAGAAGGAGGAATAAGAGGCAGAAGGGAGGAGAGTGAGAGGAGAAGTAGAGAGGAGGGAGATAAGGTTAGGAGAATATGAAGGGAAGGGGAGAGAGAGAGAGAGAGAGAGAGAGGAGGAGGACGAGGAGGGAGGGGTTGAGGAGGAAAGGAAATGGTTGGTGGGGGTGGGGGGATGATAGAAAGAAAAACAAGATGTAGAGGAAAGAGAAGGAGAAGAGTGAGGAAGGCAAGGAGCAGAGAGGAAGAGAAGAAGGAGAGGAGCTGGCATAAGCGATAAGGAGTGGAGAGAAATTAGGAAGGAAAGAAGGAAAATATAATAGAATTCAGGGTTATGTGAGTATTGTCTTGTATCCTTCAAACTCAAGCTAGTGGTTTTAGTTTGTACTATGCAGGCATCTTAGTACTTGTAATATCAAAGACAGTTGATTTATATGCAGAGTAATATTTTACTTTTAAAAGCTGCAAATTTGGGTATATTTACCAGAATTTAGTTGAAACAAATTGTTATGTGCTCTTTTTGCATATAGTTTTCAAATTATTGTTAGTGGATTAGTTTAGTTATTAGGCATCGACTTAGGCATGCTACAGTAGAAGTGCATAGTAGATTTGCCTCAATGTTTGGTATTGCTCAAGGAAAACACATTAAACAGAGGGAATAAAGGAAACATTGTAGACCAGTGTATTAAATTGCTGAGGAGCATCGTTGTTTGAATTGCCTGTCTTGTCAATCAAAAGTGTCTTATGAGTCTGAATCATGTTACAATATTTCTTCCTGTAGACTCATGCTCTGAGGACCACCAGCAAGAAAAATGATGCAGACAAAACAGGGTGGTATTTGCAATATTGTTGGAATGTTGCCGGTAAAGTTGCTTCCCAAGTATTACTGTATATGGGGTGTGTAATGTTGGAGCCTTGTATTTTTTTAGAAAGCTACAAGGTTTCTGTGCTAGATGGTTTCTGTTTCAGTGGTACCATCTAGCTCTTTAACACCTTCATGACCCTGCTCCTGCATACATGTGTATGGAGAGAGTTTCATTCATATTTGATACTTCCAATTTCTCAGAGAAGGGATGTTTGTGATGAGTGTGAAATCAATTGAACATGCTTTGATTCCTCGCAGAATAAATTATGTCATGTCATACTATACAGGAATCTGTTGGTGTGTGTGTGTGTGTGTGTGTGTGTGTGTGTGTGTGTGTGTGTGTGTGTGTGTGTGTGTGTGTGTGTGTGTGTGTGTCAGGGTTCGTACAGGTCATGGAAAACCTGGAAAGTCATGGAATTTGATTTTTCATTTTCCAGGCCTGGAAAGTCATGGAATTTCAACTTAGGTCATGGAAAGTCATGGAATTTAAGAAAGAAAAAAAAGAAAGAAAAAAAGACGTTTTCTAGGCTGTGCTTCGCGCGATACTCTCAATCTAATTTTAAACGCTGAGCACGTCAGGAAAACGTACCCTTGCATCCCATTGGTTAATTCTGAAGGCTCGTGTGCCTTCTGCTTCCTGATTGGTTCTTTGGCTAGGTGACCTCGTTTCATTTCCACGCCGGTCCGGTCAGTTTTTGTTCAAACGAGGACAGAGTGAAAAGAGATTGTTTTGTTTGTAGTGCAGTGTTTCTTGGAGAATCAGATTATCATCATGCCTGGAAAGTGTCGCTTTCAAGACTCTAGGACAGGAGACCCTGAATACCGTGAGTGGGTCATGCGAGCGAGAGTGGATGGGATGGCAAAGTGCCGATTTTGTGAAAAC
>JAWQFJ010021337.1:0-10766 GCA_034096865.1 Theodoxus fluviatilis
CGGCATTCCTCACACCCCCTGATATGACACTCCAAACCCCTTTCCGAGTGACGCAATACCCCCCTGTCACTCAAATTCTGTCGCAACGCGCCAAACGGCCGTCGGAACGCACTACACTGATTAGGTTTCTACACCGGCAATTTAATCGCACCTCATAACGACATTCAACCACACAACCATTCTAATCACTCCTGTCGCACCTGCGACACAAACGCGCCCATGGTCCTGGGCTTGAAGCTGACGTCAAAACGACGAAAGCGGACCATGTCTCAGAAGCACTATCTCCCCCCCCCCCCCGAGACACAAGAAGTGTACTTCTTAAACGCCCGACCCCCTTTTCTCGTTCTGTGTCCCACATTGCAATCAGTACCTCAAGCACCTCCTAGATAACAAGGCAAGCTATAAAACTGCCAGAGGTCGGGCCCATGCAATTACACGTGTGGAGTTTTCACGCTCTCAACACTTGAAGAAATCATGTTCCGAGGTCTGGTCCTCCTGTCCACGGTGGCAATAGCCACTGGCCATCATATCTACGCCCAGTTCATCCCCAACGGCAACAAAGTCCCTGACCCCTGTGACAATGCCGGACACCACCATTGGCAAGGCGTTGGACACTGGGCGGTTCACGGAGGAGGTTCCAACAACCCTTTTGGCATTGTGAGTGGAGTCGTTGTGTTTAGAGATATTGCCTGCTCATGCAAATGTGCATACAATATACCCATAGGGTAAGGTGTGCATGTGTGTGTCTGTGTGTGTATATAAATGTGCATCTACCTACAGGTATTGTAATGTGTGTTCGAGCGCGAGCATGCATGCGTGCTTGCTTAGCGGTGTAATTGATTAGTGCATAAATGTGTTTGTGCGTGCGTGCATATATGTGTGTGTGTTTTGTATGTGTGCGTGTGTGTGTGTGTGTGTGTGTTGTATGTGTGCGTGTGTATGTGTGTGTTTGTGTGTGCGTGCATGTGTGTGTGTGTTGTATATGTGTGTGTGTGTGTGTGTGTGTGTGTGTGAGTTATATGCGTGCATGCGTGTGTGAGCGTATGTGTGTGTGTGTTTTGCATGCATGCATGTTTGTGTGTGAATGTTGGCGTGCAACCATCTTTAAGGAATGTGGGGGGCACTTGAAAGTACTTTTTGTTTTTACCTCCCTAGATATTTTGTAATAAACATGTTTAACAGTTTTCCACTTATTTTCCTCGGTAAAAGGAAATGACCTTTCAAAGCTTAAAATGAAAAGATTATCGACGAGTAAAAGATCAAATAAACTGCTGCGCTTTTCATGTCGAGCCAGCAAATGTAAGGCAGAAAACCTCGCTGCAACTCGAATAGCCGAGATTTTAAGAGATAAACATACTTAAGTATCCACCCTTAGCAGCTCTGTGGAAGTCCATGAACAGGCCAGTGGCTATCGATGATGACCGACTCAGTAAAAAGACAATATCCTTCACCGTGGCATCGATAATGACAAAACTATGGTGTATATGGTGTGGATGGAAGGGAATTCTACTACTTAAAAACTTCTTTATTCGTCATGGCATCGAATGACTTAGTTGTGATGTAGATGAGGCCAGATATGGAGCCCACGTGGATGGACGGAAATTGCATATCTCTTATGGAAGTTGGGTTCTTTTGAGTGCTGCACACGTCACACATGCTATTCTGGTGTGCAAGGCAGCACAGTTACTTCTGAGTGCTGCACACGTCATATATGCTATTCTGGTGTGCAAGGCAGCACAGTCACTTTTGAGTGCTGCACACGTCACACATGCTATTCTGGTGTGCAAGGCAGCACAGTCACTTCTGAGAGCTGCACACGACACACATGCTATTCTGGTGTGCAAATCAGCACAGTCACTTCTGAGTGCTGCACACGTCACACATGCTATTCTGGTGTGCAAGGCAGCACAGTTACTTCTGAGTGCTGCACACGTCACACATGCTATTCTGGTGTGCAAGGCAGCACAGTCACTTCTGAGTGCTGCACACGTCACACATGCTATTCTGGTGTGCAAGGCAGCACAGTCACTTCTGAGAGCTGCACACGTCACACATGCTATTCTGGTGTGCAAGGCAGCACAGTCACTTCTGAGTGCTGCACACGTCACACATGCTATTCTGGTGTGCAAATCAGCACAGTCACTTCTGAGTGCTGCACACGTCACACATGCTATTCTGGTGTGCAAGGCAGCACAGTCACTTCTGAAGACAAAGGCAGGTTGTACTGGAAAGACGAAGCAGAAAGACTTATCCATAATAGCCCGATCCCATTTCCCATGCTTAGATCGTCATGTGCAGAAATACTTGTGTCTTCCCAGCTGAAAGTATCCATTACGCTGGCTCAACAAAGTCCTCACAAGTAACGCGTTTTGAGGAATTGAAACTATTCATTACACAGGCTCGCCATAGTTATTTCACAAAGTGTTTTCATTATGAAATGAAGATAAAGATCATTTTGATGCGTTCTTCTTGTTCTTTGAAGAAGAGACTAGCCAGAGATTCGAGACGAAGGGTAGTACGTAATTTGTTTGTAGGAATTTGACTGAATTTCCTCGCTACTGCTGTGATTTCAAAGGTCTCAAATTTTGCTTTATAGGATCACACAGTAACCGACATCGTTCTTAATGTTTGTGCTAAAAAGACGTAGTTTATGGAAATAATGACTGTAATGAATTTGTCGATGATTTGGATGGATTTCTGTCTTCATGGCTTGTACTCAGTCACACAGGATCCTGTCATATTTTACAGCTTCAGGCTCTTACAACTAACACCGCCTTGACTACTGTTTTTGGACCTGTACTTTTCTACTATCGAATAGTAGTAGTGACTTTTATTTCTGTCCTCTTTTTACGGAAATAATTTTTGGGGAATTTCACCAGCGCTCACCTCTGCACAGCGCCCAGTGATCGGATTTACTCCTCGGTAGGAGAGGCAATGTGAGTGAAACATCTTGCCCAAAGATACAACTCTATGATAAGTCCAAGCGAGTCAAACTCAAACGCTCTAACCGCTTAGTAAAGAGAACCGCTAGAGCCAGTGTGCTGTCTAATGTCACGTGACATGTGCGAACACTTCTTTGCAGGACACCGTTTACGGTTTAGTCTTATCTCCCATGCGATCACACAAATTCTCATGGCACCCCCACCTCCACACCCTCTTCTCCATCCCTACTGTATGAGAGCGTCTCAAACGCATACGTACACGCTAACACCCGAGCATATACGCGCTTACACGATTACATGCACGCACACACAAACACACGAACACACATGGATGCAGTTGCCCAAACCTCAACACCTCTCTCTCTCTCTCTCTCTCTCTCTCTCTCTCTCTCTCTCTCTCTCTCTCTCTCTCTCTCTCTCTCTCTCTCTCACACACACACACACACACACACACACACACACACACACACACACACACACACACACACACACATATATATATATATATATATATATATATATATATATATACATACTCATACATATACACAAACACATACAAACATATACTCACAAACACATACACACACGCACACACATGCTCTCTCTTTCTCTTTCTCTCTCTCTCTCTCTCTCTCTCTCTCTCTCTCTCTCTCACACACACACACACATGTTCATACATACCCACAAACACATACACACACATACTCATAAACACACACACACACACACTCTCTCTCTCTCTCTGTCTGTCTGTCTGTCTGTCTGTCTGTCTGTCTGTCTGTCTGTCTGTCTGTCTGTCTGTCTGTCTGTCTGTCTGTCTGTCTGTCTTTCTCTCTGTCTATCTGTCTCTCTGTCTGTCTGTCTTTCTGTATGTCTGTCTGTCTGTCTCTCTCTCTCTTTTCTCTTTCTCTCTCTCTCTTCTCTCTCCCTCTTCTCTCTCTCTCTTCTCTTCTCTCTCTATCTCTCGCTCTCTTCTCTCTCTCTCTCTGCTCTCTCTCTCTCTCTCTCTCTCTCTCTCTCTCTCTCTCTCTCTCTCTCTCTCCTACCCCCTTCTCTCTCTCCCTCCCTCCAACCTCTCTCTCTCACGCACGCACGCACGCACGCACGCACACACACACACACACACACACACACACAGACTTCCCACCCCTACCCCCACCGCCACATTATCTTGCCGTACTTCTGTGCAGGATTTTGCTGCCGCCGGCCACACGTGGACCACAGCACTCTGCCAGAAGGACTCTGACGGAGACGGACGCACCAACGGTGACGAGCTCGGGGACCCCACATGCACCTGGGCGCCTGGCATGCAGGAGGCCAGGGTTGCCACTGGACACCCTGGTTAGTAACGGGTGGACAGGGAGGACACCGGGGTGATGTGGGGTGGTGGATGGGAGAGGCAGGGAGGAAGGGATGAAAGAGAACGGGTGGGAGGGTTTACCGTCGGGTGCGTGGAAATAATGAAGGGGAGAGGGGAAGGAGAGCCAATGGACTTTGCAGAGATGGAGATGAAGTTGAATGTCGAACAAACCTTGTACAACAGCCAGACAGCCAATTGTAAAGAGGTGGTCAATAACAAATATATATCCAATTTTCACTATCACATATATGACTCCAGTTTTTGTATACACTCATGCTATTGACATACATCATGTCAGTATCATCACAACATTAATACATTTAGCGACTTATTTGCTAAATATTTCCTTAAACCGCCTTTCCCAACTCACTGAAACGAACGTGCGAACGAACTAACGAAAACTTTATTGTTAGGCTACGGGCCGTACAGTGGGGAAATCATCGTTTTCATCGCACATATTACAGTGCAATACATACATTATATTACAGGCAATGCATTACATGAGCTATATTCTTACATTACCTTGTATCACCTTGCCTACCTGCCTGCCTCTCTCTCTGTCTCTGTCTCTGTCTCTGTCTCTGTCTCTGTCTCTGTCTCTGTCTCTGTCTCTGTCTCTCTCTCTCTCTCTCTCTCTCTCTCTTTCTCTTTTTTCTTTCTTAATGTGTCTGTCTGCGTGTGTGTGTGTCTGCCTGCCTGCCTGCCTGCCTGCCTGCCTGTCTGTCTGTCTGTCTGTCTGTCTGTCTGTCTGTCTGTCTGACTGTGTGTGAGTGTGTGTGTCTGCCTGCTTGCCTGCTTGCCTGCCTGCCTGCCTGCTTGCCTGCCTGCCTGCCTGCCTGTCTGTCTGTCTGTCTGCCTGTCTGTCTGTCTGTCTGTCTGTCTGTCTGTCTGTCTGTTTATCTGTCTGTCTGTCTGTCTGTTTATCTGTCTGTCTGTCTGTCTGCCTGTTTATATGTCTGTGTGTCTGTCTGTGTGTCTGTCCCTCTCTCTCTCTCTCTCTCTCTCTCTCTCTCTCTCTCTCTCTCTCTCTCTCTCTCTCTCTCTCTCTCTCTTCCTCCTTCCCCTCTGTCTCTTTCTCTCTGTCTGTCTGTCTGTCTGTCTGTCTGTCTGTCTGTCTGTCTGTCTGTCTGTCTGTCTCTCTCTCTCTGTCTCTGTCTCTGTCTCTGTCTGTCTCTCTCTCTCTCTCCCTCTCTCTCTCTCTCTCTCTCTTTCTCTCCCTCCCCCCCCCCTCTCTCTCTCTCTCTCTCTCTCTCCCTCCCTCCCTCTCTCTCTCTCTCTCTCTCTCTCTCTCTCTCTCTCTCTCTCTCTCCACGATAAATGTGCATCGCTATTCGTCGAACAATTTGTCTCACTTCGCATGCAAACAGTGGTGGTAATTGTTCGCTCCTGCTCTTTCCTTATGTAAATCCAAATATCAAGTTCGGATCTTTGGGCAGACAAACGGTACATTATATTCATCCTCTGGTATGTCATTGCATAATGGAAACTGAAATGAGAAAACCATTGTTTAGCTTGTTACGAATTTGGCATGACATCTCAAAATGCATCAAAGCGACGTTTTCATGTGCTAGGTGGTAGATGGAGTGTTTTGTGTGCATGTAGTGAAATTTGTTTTTCACGGATGCAGCAGTTTGAGATGTTATGTGAAATAAGGAGGAATAAAGACAAGAAAAAGAAAATTTGCCCGCACAATTAGACATTATATAGAAACAAACCTCTAGAATTCATTATTGAATGATTATTAACGTTCATTCAAAACAGAATAACATATAAATAAACCATTATGGGCACTGTGTTGAAAATAGCAGTTGCAATGTCATCGCTCAGTGGTAATCGAACATTTTCTAAATTTCTTAATTTAACGTCAGCGTGTGCAAATTCGTTCTTATGTTCATGCTCATGCAGCATAGGACGGCCCACGAGCTAAATGCTTTCTGATATGTGAGAACTGACTTTTACGAGAGATCTTATCAACGGTAGCTAATGCTCCAGCTTCGGGCAGTTCTCATGTCATGCTGTGCACATGCTGCCCATCCTTCAACGGGGCTCCGGCCATAGATCGTCTTACTTGCCTGCCGGTCACGCAACTACACCACGTGCTTTGTTGACGAGTATAACGTACACACAACGTGATTTCCCTCCCAAGATGAATCTCTCTCTTTTTCGATGATACTTTTTTTCCAGTATGGGTGTGGATGATAACGTTGCTAGTATTGTCTGTTTGATTCCAAACTCTCGAAATCAGACAAAAGGGGTTGCGAAAACTTGACTGTTCACCAGGTGGCCTAAAAATGAAATACTATGTCACTATTGATGATATAACGAAACATTTTGCGTTCAGTTTACTCTGATTTAGAAATCATTGTTTCTTGTACCATGTGCTCATTGCGTAATGCAAAATGCAGTATCCGTTTTTGACCGCGCATTAGGAAACAAGGCAAAAGTCCCGAAAATGAAAAAATAAGATATTTAAATCACGATATTCTTCATTCATTCATGGATATTCCAGAAAAACAAAAACACCATACACACAGAGGAAATCTTACTTTAAATGTTTTTACGGTGAAGTTCAGGAAAGCCATTACATACGATAGTGCGTAGATGACTGTTCTCAGCGTTGCCGACTATAGCGTTGTTTCTCATGCACAGTAACATGTGAATCTGAACGAGTCATTGCCCCGCCACAGAGTGAAGCACGCTGCACACGATTGACGCATAATTGTGCGCAACCCGGTCTTGGAGCGTGCTTTCGTTTTGGATCAAACTTCCTCTCATGTGTACACGTGGGACGTCTGGAGGCTCCATTGCTCGTGTCGTGTCTCTGGCTCTGGTTCAGAGAAAAGGGCGCTCGCCCGCTCCCAGCGCTGGCGGAATTCGAGGCTGCGTGGCTCCTAGAACCGCTACCGTGGGCAAGGTGCTCAGCTTGCAGCGTCTCTCCCCACCCGGACGTGAGCAGCGCTGCACATTGCTGCGCCTCGTGAACAAGCCTTTTGTCTACCTCCTGAGTACAAATAGGACGGTGACGGTGGTGCTTGCTACTTCCTGTCTCCGCTCGTCCTGCTTGTCTGTCACTGCGTTAGTCGTCATGCGCCAGTGCAGCAAATGTTCAAGTGACCCGCTGATAAAAAAGAAAGGTATGAAACTTTGTCCAGTTAAAGGTTGAAAGGTTCGACGCAGAACCGATACATTTACGAATCTGTCCACTCTCCATGTCTAAATGTATGCCGTTCATCGTTTCTAATAAACCGAGTGACCCACCAAGGGATCACGACTGGCTTAGCGAGTGAAAGAAGTTTGAAATCCTTTATGCTGTGAAAAGTCGTTACCCCATGTTGTGTCTTTCCAGGAATCTGTGAGCCTCTGACCGCCCCTGCCTGCGCCAGCCATGCCGCCATGTTCAGCTGTTGTGGCCAGCACGCCTGCCCCCACTGAACTTTGACCTCTGACCTCCAGTCAAAGGCATTGTGGGTGCAGGAAGCGTGTTCAATACCTTTATTTTATATCGCGACCACGCTTGTCTGGAAGACCTTGCTGGATGTCACCTTGATTTGAAAGCCGGCTTTCACACTGACAAGGTTCTCACATACATTAAAAGCTGCGGCAAACACGTTTTCTTTCAAAGTGCTCGATCTTGTTATCTTGTCGGCGACAAGTTGTGAGGTTGATTTTTATCGTGTTTTTAATACTATTTTTTGTGTTTTGTGACGTCGAGCATCAACATCCATCTGAACTTGAAATTTTAACATATTGGTTTCTTTGGAGGCTTGTGTACGCGACATTTTGCTTGCGATATTGTTGTCATTAAGCGTGCTTTTAGCGAGCTTGTAATGACAAGAATTTACGATCTGGATTCCTTTTGAAGTAAACTTCTTCTCCATAAGTGAAATTCCTAGCTCATCGTGGGGAAGGGGGATAGGAACACTCCATAAGTGAAATTCCTAGCTCATCGTGGGGAAGAGGGATAGGAACACTCCATTAATGAAATTCCTAGCTCATCGTGGAGAAGGGGGATAGGAACACTCCATTAGTGAAATTCCTAGCTCATCGTGGAGAAGGGGGATAGGAACACTCCATACGTGAAATTCCTAGCTCATTGTGGGGAAGGGGGATAGGAACACTCCATAAGTGAAATTTTTAGCTCATCGTGGGGAAGAGGGATAGGAACACTCGGTGCAAGATGACGAATTCACGAAGTCCTGATAAAGAGAAGCAAAACTTTTCTGCCGACACTGATACCCCGGGTGGGGTAGGACTCACCGTTTCTGTATTGCCTGTCAGCTCTCTACCTCTGCAATGTCATCACGTACTTTTCCTGCATTTACTGACATTTTCCGCTCCAATTTGTGCTCCTCTTTTCTCTACCGTTATCTTTAGTGAGACACTCCTTGTGGGTTGTGGATCAGAGTACACCTACCGTGTCTCCTAAACCTATTCGTAAAAGACAAAGAGCTAAGCAAACACAGACTATGACTATGGAGTCTCAATAGAGAGCCACAGAGGCCAAGGCCGCCCCAAAAAGGAATTGAAGGCCGGTGTAAAGAAATTTCTCTGAGTGTGGCTTTTCCTCAACACCGCTTGAGGTCTGCGTTGGTGGCATATCCTCCTGGCGAGCCTCCCTCAAGAAAGCAGTCACCTCTTTGGCAGGCAGGCACCGAATCCACCTCACCAGAGCCAGCGAAAGGAGAAATTCCGCTGCCCAGAGCGCCCCGTCTCAGTCGGGCCGTGTCCCCCACGGTCCTCCAGTGTGCATAGACCTGCTGCTACACTGACACACCACCACCACATGTATACCAAAGATTGTCATTGGGAGACTGAGTACAAGAAAAGTAAGATATTGTTGAAAACACTCTAAACTGACATATATCAATAGATCGCAAAGAAACTGTGGTTTCAATATTAGGTTGCAGTTCATGGAGGCCGATATAGGGGAACTGCGGTTTTAAGCACTGTGTATCGATCGGATGGCTTATGGAAACATTCATGACAAGGTTTAGTTTTAGATTGCTTACTAAAACAACGACAGGAACAAAAAACAAAGGAGATGACAACGACAAAAAAAGATAGAAGTATTCATTACCGAAGACGATTACTGCGAAGGCGACGACGACAGCAACGACGACAACGAAGAAGAAGAAGAAGAAGAAGGAAGAAGAAGAAGAAGAAGAAGAAGAGAGGGGGAGAGGAGGGGGAGGAGGATGGACGGAGGAGGAGGAGGAGGAGGAGAGGAGGAGGAGGAGGAGGAGGGAGGAGGAGGAGGCGGAGGAGGAGCGAGGATAGGAGGAGGAGGAGGAGAAGGAGGCTGGAGGAGTGAGGAAGGCGAGGAAGCAGAAGGAAGGGAAGGAGGAGGACGGAGGAGGAGGAGGAGAAGGATGGAGGAGACTCGGAAGAAGGAGGAAAAGGAATAGAAGAAGGAGAAGGAGCAGAAGAAGGAGGAAGGAAGAAAGGAGAAAGCAGAAAGAAGAAGAAGTAAGAAAGAGAAGAAGAAGGAAGAAGGAGAGAAGAGGAAGAAGAAGAGGGGAAGAGGAGGAGAGGAGGAGGAAGGAGGAGAGAGGAGAGAGGAGGAGGAGAAGCGAGGAGGAGGAGGAGGAGGAGGAGGAAAGGAGGAGAAGGAGGAGGAGGAGAGAGAGGAGGAAGTGGAGGAGGAGGAGGAGGAGCAGGGAGGTAGGAGGAGGAGGAGGAGAGGAGGAGGAGGAAGGAGGAGGAGGAGGAGGAGTGAGGAGGTGGAGGAGGAGGAGAGAGGAGGAGTGAGGGAGAAGGAGAAGGAGGAGAGGAAGAAGAAGAAGAAGAGAGGAGAGAGAAGAAGAAGAAGAATAGGAAGAAGTGAGGAGAGAGGAGAAGAAGAGGAGGAAGAGAGAAGGAGAGCAGGAAGAAGAGGAAGAAGAGAAGAAGAAGAGGAAGAAGGAGGAGGAAGGAGGAGGAGAGGAGGAGGTAGGAAGAGGAGAGAGGAGGACGAGGAGGAGGAGGAAGAGAGAGGAGGAGGAGGAGGAGAGAGGAGGAGGATAGGAGGAGAGAGGAGGCGGGAGGAAGGAGGAGGAGGAGGAAGAGGAGGAGAAGAGGAGGGAGAAGGACAGGAGAGGAGGAGGGGGAGAAGAAGAAGAAGAAGAAGGAGAAGAACGACAGGAAGAAGAAGAAGAAGAAGAAGAAGAAGGAGAAGAAGAGATAGAAGAGAAGAAGAAAGAAGAAGAAGAAGAAGAAGAAGAAGAAGAAGAAGAAGAAGAAGAAGAAGAAGAAGAAGAAGAAGAAGAAGAAGAAGAAGAAGAAGGAGAAGAAGAAGGAGAAAGAAAAGGAGTAGAAGAATGAGAAGAAGAAAAATGAGAAGGAGAAGAAGAAGAATGAGAATGAGAAGGAGAAGGAGAAGGAGAAGAAGAAAGAGAAGGAGAAGGAGAAGGAGAAGGAGAAGAAGAAGGAGAAGGAGAAGAAGAACGAAGGAGGAAGGACGAAGAAAGAAGGAGAAGGAAAGA
>JAWQFJ010021338.1:0-10000 GCA_034096865.1 Theodoxus fluviatilis
AACGACATTAGATAATATCACATTCAGCACATTGTATTGCAAAAGGATATTCAAAGTTCCTCTCTCTCTCTCTCTCTCTCTCTCTCTCATAGAGATATGTGGCTAGCCCACGAATAACATTTTTATCTTCACTTTCTAACGTTAATTTGAAAATTTCCATCAATCCTTTTTGTTGGTCAACAATGAGGTATTTAGCTCTGAGAGCTTCACAACTGGGGCAAATAAGTAGAACACGTATTTCATCTTCTGGCACGTCATTGCATAACTGGCATTTTAGATGTTTGTTTTTGTCCCTCGAATGATATCTCATTCTGCTACTTTGGATGTCGCTTACTCCTAGTCTAACCCTTGTGTATGAGTTTCTGAATACTCTTTTGTCAAGTATATGTAAGTATTTCGATAGCTGTAGCTCACTTTTGAACATTCTATAGAGTTCATATCTTTCTCTTCGATTTATCTTGTCTCTCCATTATACGTGATGACAGTCAAACGCTCTTTCCTTGAACGTTTTTATGAATGCTTTAACATTACTTACTCCCTGCGATAACCACACGTCATGAGAGCCATAACCAAAAAGGAGATTCCTGATTTTGGAGGCCCAGTTGTTGTATCCCAATTCATTTTCCGTTAGCATGAGCTTGTAAGCCTTCTTAGGATACTGGCTTTCAGGAAAACTCGTCAGCCGAAGCCAGTATTTGATACATTTTGTTTTGGCGTTTATGCAAATAGGGAACCTTCCTGTCTCACCATAGACCATGCAGTTAGGCGTACGAATGGACACACTCATAAATTTCTTCGTTGCAAATGTATGCACCTTTTTAATAGGATCACAAGCCTCTGTTCCCCAAAGCTCTGCTCCATATAAAAGAATTGGTTGAATCTGTGTGTCAAACATTTTGAAAAAGACACCCGGAGAAAAGCATCCTATCCTTCTTAGTGTCCTTATGATTTGAAGCACACCAGCTTTACTTTAGCTCTGTCTGCTAGGTCTCTGAGGGATACATTTGGGCTTAGTGTTATAGACGGCAGTACAACCCCCAAACGGCCCTCTTCAGGGCCAGACTTGCTCATGAAAGAAACAGTCGGTTGCTTGTCTTCTACTCTTCTTTTCAGTAACTGTACAACCGACCCCGGCATTTAGATATATCCACTGTTATAGACAAGATTAGCCCAAGGCATTTGTAGCTTGTGATTGTTTCGATATTGTCATTACCTATGGTCCATTTCTCGGGTCTCGCTAGGCGACAGCCTCGTCTAAATACTACTTTCTTAGTTTTGTTTTTGTTGATTCTTAAACCAACCCTGTCATCTGATTCTGTGTCTGACAGCAACGCTATATCGCCAGCAAGCAATAATGTATATAGCTGTTCATCGTTTGGTTTCAGTTGTACACCATGTTTCCTTTTTGCTTTGACTTAAGCGGCCACCGAGTTGATTACGCATGAAAATAGGAATGAACTCAAAACGCAGCCCTGCTTCACGCCGCAGGATGACGTAAACCACTCTGTAGACTGACCGCTCGCTCCATCGTACACAACAATGAACATGGCGGTATATAGATTTTAGTATGTTTATTAGGTTTGTATCCAAACCGTAGTCACTTACTATCCTCCACATAACATCTCTGTTCACCAGATCGAAAGACGTGGTGATGTCTACAAACGCAACACACAGTTTACGTTTTCTGTTCAAGTATTTATGGACTAGGGAGTTTACGACAAAGATGTTGTCGGCAGTGCTGTACCGTTTCTAAAGCCTGCTTGTTCCTCTAATAGTATGTTGTGTTCTTCTGCCCACACCTTCACTCTAGTCTTCAAGATGTATGTAAATACTTTGCTGAGGGAGCTTGTCAACGATATACCTCTATAATTATCAGGTTTGTTGGGATCCCCTTTCTTATGTAGAGGAATTATCGCAGACTTTGCCCATTTCCTTGGGAACGAGCTAGAGGACAAGATTCTGTTGAACAGCACAGTCAGGCGAGGAACTAGGATCTCACTGCCTATCTGGGTCATTTCGTTCAAAATTCCATTGTGACCTGCGGTTTTCGAGTTTTTGAGGCGTCCAATTGTGAAGCGTAGGCCTCTACTTCTTCTTGTCTAATAGGTTCGTGAGGCACAAACCTGGCAGAGTCATTCAATTCAGACTCTTGTATTCCTTGGTCTGGTTTACATGTGTCATACAAAGATTTGAAGTGTGTAAACCACGTATATATGTCTACGTTGGCATTGTGGGGTTTTCTGCCAGCGGCGCACTTCACGGCTTTCCAGAATGTTTTAGGGGTTTTGTGCAACTTAACTGCGAGTTCACAATTGACTCGTTGTATTCTCGTCTTTAGGTTTTAATAAGTTTCTTATAGCATTTTCTTTTGTCGGTGTAGGTTTGTCTATCTTTGTCTTTGCGTGTGCGTGTGTATTTCACAAGAAGATTCCGCACTCGCCGTTTAAGAGATTGACATTCTTCATCAGACCACTTTGGCCTTATGTTTTTGGAGGTATTCCTGTGTAAGTGAAGGTTCTCTTAATGTCATTTGCCAATTCCATCATGCATTTTGTAAGCCATTCAGTGAGTTTGTCGACACTCAATCTGCAAATTGTCACCTCGTCAATGTTTGATATATCATGTGATAGACATTGCAGATAGGATTTAGCCTTCTCCGTAACCCAAATAATTTTTTCGACATGAGCATCATTGGGATGTAAAGGAGAAACTGCCGAGCCGATACTGCTAGCGAGTTGCAGTTCTACTCCTAGATGAGATGAGATTTCATTTATCACAAGTCTGATGTGTTGAGTAATAGGAAGCAGATTTTTGGATACAATGAAGTAATCAACTGTGCTGGACCCGTGACAGCTGATATAGCCTCCGCTTTCGTGACTATTGACTTATATCCATTTAAGACTATCAAATCATTGCCCAGGCACATTTGAAGTAGGGATATGTTTATCGGCAGATTCCCTGAAATTTTTATAAACGTCACTATTTATATCATTTATATCAAAATTTTATGTCGTGTTAGCGCTTCCCGTGCGAGCATTGAAGTCTCCACAAAGGGCAATGTTGCAGTCTGGTGTTTGACTCAGCAGATCTGGCAGGCAGTCTTCCAAAAGTGTTATTCCATTGGAGTTTCTCGCATAGGTCGAGTCATAGTAAAGAGAACCTTGTGGAGGAACATACGTGCTTACAAGAAGAGTGTCGTTTTCCATCTCCATGAGTTCTCTGCTTGTCAGTACTGCCACAATATAATCGTAGTTACAACTTATGTTCAGTATGAACTGTCTCAGCGACCTACGCACAAGGCAAATGACACCTCCTGAATTTCGCCCATGTCCAGACAGTCTTCTAGCCGGTGCAATGTAAGTGTCAAAATCTTCAAATCCTTCTGTATCCATAGTTATCACAAAAGTTTCAGACATACAGATTATATCATGTTGACATAGTGACGTGATGATGTCAGGTTCATACAGTTTTTGAAACAATCCTTCAATATTCCAAGGAATAATATTGTTTATGCTATCTTGAACTGTTTTATGTGATTCAGGGTGCCTCGGGCCTTGGCCCTCTTCCTATCTCTTACCCCTGCGCCCGGCTCGTCCTCGAGTACCTTGGCGTGTGCGGGTGGAGGCAGATGAGAACTTAGATGAAGGGGCATTACGGGATGGCTCGGTTACCGGTTGGTTCACTTCATGTGTATCGTTAAGTTGATCAGTATGGCTATGAGGTAGCCCCCACGGTAGTACCCACGCATTCCTTGTTCTTTCAGGCAAGTGAAGAAATAATACCAGTTCTATCAAAGCTGGTAAATCATCTGTTTGATGCTCATTACTTTCCTAGAGAGTGGTCCCGATCAGTTATTATTCCAATCCATAAAAGGGCAACAAGCTAGATCCTGATAGTTATAGAGGAATTTCATTATTACCCATCATCAGTAAAATATTCTCGTCTTTAATAACAAGACGTTTCCGCACTTGGCTAGAAAGTGAAGTAAAACTTTGTGCAGAGCAAGCCGGATTCAGGCCTGCTACTCAACAGTTGATCACGTTTTTCCTCTCCAAGCGCTCATATTGAAACATGTATATGGTTTTGGCATAGGCACACTACGTAGCCTTCGTAGACTACAAGGTGTTTGACTCTGTCGATCACTCTGTCGGACAACTTTGGAGGATACTACAGAGTAGTGCATTTTCTACGAAATTCACTAAAATTATGAAAGCTATGTATTCAAATGTTCAGTCTTGCGTCCGTTGAAACCACCAGATTAGTGAGTTCTTTCCTTGTCTGGTCGGTGTGAAACAGGGTGCAAAAGAGAGCACGTCCATTTTTCACCTATACATCAACACCGTGGCAGGTTACATTTGAGCCCACTGGAAGCATGGTGTACAAATGCTACCAGACGCAGACGACATCTTCGCCTTACTATTCGCAGACGATATAGCATTGCTATCATCCACACCCAGTGGACTACAAAATCAGCTGAACTCCCTGACGACAATTTCAAAATATCCTGGTCTTAAAGTCAATACAGAAAAAACTAAGGTCATGGTGTTTAGAAAAGATGGACACTTAGCCAAGAGTGAAATATGGTATCGTAGCCATACACGATTGGATGTGTTGAACAGATACAATTATTTAGGCTATACCTTTTCTACCCGACTTTCCACTGCTGCTACAGTAGAAGTTGCCATTAAAGGCAAACAAAGGGCTGTCCAGTTAATGAAAACAATGTGGGCCCTCCGCAACAAAAACACTGATGTGCTCTTCATGCTTTTTGATACACAAGTGCAGCTTTGCCTATTCTATGGTGCAGAAATCTGGGGCCTGGAGAATCATGACAACGTCGAAAAAGTACATCTCTTCGCATGTAAAAATTTAATGAGTTTAGACGTTAAAACACCTAACTACTTTGTGTATGAAGAACTTGGCAGGTACCCTCTGGCTATCAATAGCACTATCCGAGCGGTAAAATATTGGATGAAGCTGTCCAGAATGTTACCACATAAATTACCTAGACAAGCTTATGTAATGCTAAAAAAATCGCATGTCCATGATGGTAAAAATTGGTCTAGTTTATCTACGTGTGGCTGAATGGAGGGGTTGGGAGTGAGACAAGCTTATGTAATGCTACAAAAATCGCATGTCCATGATGGTAAAAATTGGTCTAGTTTATCTACGTGTGGCTGAATGGAGGGGTTGGGAGTGAGACAAGATTTCTCAATCAACTCAAACAAGAACTACAAGACTGCTTTCTACAATCTTGGAATGAACGAAATCGTAACAGTCAAAGATTTGCCCTATATTCTGCCTTCAAAAACGTATTTGGTCAAGAAAAATACTTTACCTTTCTAACCATTAAGAAATTTAGAGACGCATTTATCAGATTCAGACTTGGAACGAGCTCCTTAGCTCAGAATTAATCAACGCTATAATCACGGTGAAGCAAACGAGCTAACCTGCCCATTCTGTATCGTGTTGGAAGATGAAAATCATTTACTCTTATACTGCAATGATTACAACGAATTAAGAGACAAATATATAAATACGTGCGTGTGAATAAAAACCGCTGGTGCTTAAACTCCAGGTTTTGTCATATATAAATAAAAAATAAAAAAAGATCGGGTTCGAACCCGCAACCTCTCGAGAAAAGATGGGGGAAAAAAACACACACACACACAAACACAAAAAACCAGGTCGGGTTCGAACCCACAACCTCTCGAAAAAAAAGAGAGAAAAAAGTTTCAGCTCAGAATCGAACCTAGTCATGCATGACCAAGTCCAACGCTCTACCAGCTGAGCCATTAGAGAATTGACATGACGGAGTGTTTGTAAAGCATTTATGACGTTCTTTTCACTAAACCCCCTTGCAAGCTATCGGCCCAGGAAATGATCGACCATATATTTCAAACATGATGGATAGGTTCAGGAAGCTCCTATTATGACCTGTTTTGTTTTGCTTTGGCATGTCATAGACGCTGAATTAACACTCACACAGTCACACAGAGGAGGAGGTGTATTATAGATGTTCACCCCAGACATGTGCATTGCAGCATTCGTACTCATTCACGCACAATACTACTACTACTACTACTACTACTACTACTACTACTACTACTACTACTACTACTACTACTACTACTAATACAGACTACTTATACGCCCATACCTTCCCTAATAGGCAAGCTCATGGCGTTTACAATGAAAAGTCTACATTCATACAAAGCATTCCAACACTCGCACGCTGCACAGTTGAAACAAAAAAGAGTTTTAGTTTTAGTAGGAAAAGATAACTCTGTTTGACCATACTGGCTATTCCGTCAATTGAAATCTCAGGGGGGGGGGGGGGGGGGGGTGTGTTTCGAGTTTACGACCTACATAAATCAATTTCTTTTCAAACCTCGATTCTGAAAATTTGATACATTCAATCGGACCTAACTTCCAGTAAGTGTGCAAAATGACAAGGAAATCCGTCCAGTAGTTTTTTAGAAATCAGCCGTTAAGTCGGGACAGAGAGACAGACATGCACATAAAATCACGTCACGTTATTGATGACGTCACACATTTTGCAATTTCGCCATTCCATCAGTTGACTATTTAGAGAGGTGCTTTCGAGTTTACAACCTTAAAAAACACTTTCTTTCAAGCCTCGATTCGGAAAATTTGATACATTCAATCGGACCAAACTTCCAGTAAGTGTGCAAAATGTCAAGGTAATCCGTCCAGTAGTTTTTGAGATATCAGCCGTTAAGTCGGGACAGACAGACAGACAGATAAAGTCTGTAGGACCTCCAGTAAATCTGGAGGGTTAAAATGAGAGACTGCCGTTGGTTGCTGAAAGGCACTAACATTCGAATAACAAGGAGTGTATCTATGTACATCTTCAATGCCTTGAAACTCAGGGAGGAAAAAAGAAACATGTGAACCTTGTATTGAATCTGCTTTGAATGTAACGCTGATGATTATGGTAGTGTTTTGTTTGAATATCCAAACATGTGGGTTTTCCCCACACTGATGAATTATTGTTATATATATGTATGTAGTTCAACGGGCTGTCGGCCTATGAATAAACATTCAGTTCAGTTCAATTCAGTTCTCTCTCTCTCTCTGTCTTCTCTCTCTCTCTCTCTCTCTCTCTCTCTCTCTCTCTCTCTCTCTCTCTCTCTCTCTCTCAAAAACATGTTTACAAAAAGGGAAATGACTGCCCAACCAAAATACGTCTAAATTCGGAAGAAAAAAGGTATAAGTCGGTAGCCCAACCTCGCATACCGGTCGTGGTCGACAATGAGATTGACCTATACACATAATGTTTTGGCTCATAGGGCCTTCAGATGTAGTCGTTTTTGTGGGAGAACGTGGGAAGCGAACACTGATCGGTAGTCACCGAGGGAAGGCTGAAGGAGAGGACGGATTGGGGTGGGGGTGGGGTGGGGGAAGGGAGGAGGGGAATGAGGTTTGAGTGGGAAGGAGAGCGGGCGGGAGGGCCGGGGTCACGAGGGGGGAGGAGAGGGGAAGCTTGAGTAGTGTGGCTGTGTAACTCTTGAGTGTTGATGCCGGCTGGGCCAACGGTGTTGAGGTCAGCATTGACGGTTGACTCCATCACCCGGTGGCGCAGGCGGTAGGTCCTGCTTTGCCAGACAGGGGACAGGTAGGTTGCGGAGATGGAAGGCCAGGACAGAAACAGTTCTATCCGTCTTGGAACCGTCTCCAGAGGCTAGGGTTTCCGTGCGTGGTGTGGCAGTGCTTGTTCGAGTGCTTCACAGACAAGCCTCTCGGGGCATTGGCGGGCCCTGAAGAAGTCAGTCATGCGTTGCGTTTGGTGCTCAAAATATATTTCATCACTGCAGAGGCGCCTCAGGAGTCAGGAATTGAGAGAAGGGGATGCTCTATCTACAGGCCCTTGGGTGGCTGGAGGAGTAGAGGAGGTAGGAGTGCGAGTTAGCCTCCTTGTATAAGACGTTGGTGGAGAAGGTGGAGGAACCAGGCTGGACAGAGATGGTTATACCCAGGAAGAAAATGGAGCTGCCTGAGACAATGTAGGTGTTCCACGGGGCAGATAGGACGCCTTACAAGAAATCAACAAATTTCATGAGGGCGTCTTTGGGGCAGGTGACTGTTCCGAGGCAGTCGTCGATGTAGTGTTTATAGAACTCAGGCATCACTCATGTGTACTGCCTGAATACCTGCTTCTCCATGTAGCCAACAGAGAGACATGCAAAGCTGAGGCCCATTCTTGTGCCCATAGCAACTCCCCTATGCTGCCTCAAGTGCTCATCTTGAAAAGTATAGGAGTTTGAGGGTGAGGACAAGCTCAGTCAGTCGAAGAATGATGGGGACATGCAGCCTGAAGGCGCTTCTCTGGAGGAAGTGGTGCACCGACAACAAGCCATCCTCAAGTGGGATGTTGAAGAGAGATACAATGTCCATAATGAACACACATCGCTCACTACTGTCACTGGGGAGGGGGGGGGGAAGGGGGGGGGGGAGACATTCCGGAGGCTCAGGACATGGACATGGGTGGTACCCTTGATGTATGTGAGGAGGACAGACACCAGTGGTTGGAAGATGGAATCCGGGAAGTCCTATACGAGAAAAGTAGGGCACGAGCAGATGGACACTACTGGTCGTCCAGGGTTGTCGGCCTCGAGATTCTTGGGGAGGAGATAGAATCAAGATTCACGCGCCTCCCTCATGGCCGCACTCACGGCTTTTGGAGGCAGATGGCTGTTTTCATTGGCTGTTTTGACAGTTTTTCTGACAAGAGCATATTCAGACTTGGTAGTGCATTTCGGGATGGAGGCCTGGTGGGTACTATTGCAGAGTTGTGTTTGAGCTTCCCCGATCAGGGGCGGATCTGGGTTTTGAAAGGGGGGGGGGTGCAAAGTTCTTTTTTTTTGTTTTGTATCTTATCAGCGAAGGCGCGAAGCGCCGAACCGACGGCGCGAAGCGCCGAGCATGCTAGGGGGGTCCGGGGGCATGCCCCCCCGGAATTTTGGTTTTAAAAAGGAAGCAAAATGGTGCAATCTGGTGCAATCTGAGCGTGTAAAGTGCTATTTTCAGGCGAAACATTTTGCCACTGATGTGGTGGGGGGTGGAGATAGGACCAACTGTCTCTCTCTTGGGAAGCACATGCTCGAAAATGTACAGTGCTAAATAAATTCGATGTTAATAATAAAGAATCACAATTCACAAAAACAACATGAGGAAAAAGTCTTTGCAACAAGATCATACCTCGAATTTAATAATCTTTATATGGGGGGGGGGGGGGGGGGGGGTGCAATTACATTTAATTTTACTAGTGCATTCCTATATTTATCAGCATCTCTCTCTCTGCACCCACCCACCCCTTTTTATTTTGGCTGGGGGGGGGGGGGGGTGTGCAATTACATCACTATATTTATCAACATATTTCTCTTTCCATTTTTTTATTTATGTATTATCATTGTTTATGTATTTTATTTCTTTAATTTATTTAGTTAGTTTTTTGGCTGGGGGTGGAATTACATTTACATTACTATATTTATCAGCATCTCTTTCTCTTTTTTGTTCTGCCGAGGGAGGGGGGGGGGGTGCAATTACATTTACATTACTATATTTATCAGCTTCTCTCTTCTTCTTTTTTTAAGCCGAGGAGGGGGGGGGGGTGCAATTATATTTACATTCCAATATTTATCAACATCTCTTTCCCTGAGTCTCTCTATCATTTTTTTGTCTTTTTGCTTGGGGGGGGGGGGTGCAATTACATTACTACATTATCAACATATATATATATATATATATATATATATATATATATATATATATATATATATATATATATATATATATATATATATTGTCCCGTTGGGGGGGGTGCAATTGCACCCATTGCACACACCCCCCCCCCCCCAGATCCGCCCCTGCCGATAGACAGGTCCCTGCGCCTGATGAAGGCTCCAGAGCCAAAACGTAGTATGCATAGGTCAATCTCACCGTCTACCACGACCAGTACCCGAGGTTGGCCTTTTTT
>JAWQFJ010021338.1:15000-19561 GCA_034096865.1 Theodoxus fluviatilis
ACTCCAACTCACCAATTGCAATCTGCTAGCACCTTCCAGCAGTAAGTCCACCACTTTTGTTTATGTGTGTTGTGTGTGAGATTTTTGTGGGAATGTGATGTTGAGTGGTTGTATGAATGTTGATTCTTTGGATTGTAAACGCCATGAGCTTGCCTGTCAAGTGAAGATATGTGCTTAAGAATAAACTATTATTATTTATGTCATTTCTTAGCTAATTCATCCATCCATTTCCTCAACGCCTTTTCCCGTTTTTCAGCCCAATCTTATATTTCAAACTAATCAGTGGTCTGACTACTAATGCCTTGGCAGCTTTCTCGCCTGAAGTCTTGCCAGTGTGTTTTGATAACTGCTGTAGCATTTTTTCATCAGCCAATTTTTTGTTTCCATAAGTGTATGCAAAGTTGTGTTCTTCACAGATTTCATCAAGTTCATTCACCAGCAGACTGTTGTCTAATAGATTGCCAGGCCCACAGTAGTTGTATCCAGGTAAAGTTAATCCTTTCTTTGGTAACAGAGGTAACATGGCTTGGTTAATGTCTATTGCGCCTCCCTCCTTCTGAGGCAAGAATTTTGTTTTTCTAGCATCACAGACAGAACACAGTGATCTAGCTATTTTCTTACCATTTTTGGTTGTTCCTAAAGTGACATTTTTAGAATCTGTAACTGTTTAACACTTTAGACAGTATGATTTCATATTTATCTATACTTCACAAACTTTTTGCATAATCATTGATTATATGCCTGTTTACTAATCTAGGCTTGAGGGTAAAATCGAGTAAGATTTCCATAGGTGTTTTTCCCATTGCTCTGTTTTTGATGCAATACTCACAGTAGTATCCACACATGACAGAATCCAGGTTCTGAATTTGAGCTGCATTATAGACAATTTCCATTTTGCTTTTTTTTAATGTAGCTTATAACCACATCGGGTGGAGGAACAGCAAATGGGTAAAAAGTTTCATACTCAATGTGTGCCAGACCCAGCAAAGTATTCTTGCAGATTAATGGCCATGCATTCAATTTTAGCAGGCTTATCTGGTAACATGTCTTTGGAAAAGGTTCCTCTGTAGTTTTTTATACTGACTTTAACATACGATCAATGTCATAATTAGTTTATGGGTTCCAGGGAGGGCCAGACCTTTGGCTGCCCAAGTTCCTGGCAGGACCAACCTCCTTGCCATCTTAAAAAAAAATCCTTTACCCCCCCCCCCCCCAAATAAAATAAATTGGTAGAATAGATCCTGCAAGACTGGCAAGAAGCATAAGCCAAAAACCTCCCATCTTATTTGCTCTGCTCATATGCATGCTCATTTGAGATTTAGACATAGTTAGGTCAAGACATTTATTCAGTTTCCTGTGCTTACTTATTTATGCAATTTGTCTGTTTGCTAGGAGTAATTTGTCTGTACCAGTGAATTGACTGAGACCGAGTCTAAGCTTTACACCAGTTTTCTTGCTGAGAGCCTCGGCTATGTTTTTCTTTTGATTTGTTGTAAGACTGATTGAATATTCTGAATACATTTGTATTACATCATATTATATTTAAAGAAGTGCTCCAAGTATGGGGATGCTGTTAAAGGTTAAATTTGGCCCCAGGAGAAGCCTTTTTCCTTGTCTACCTCCCCGGCCAGCCACTGCCTTGCTTGTGGCCCCATGAATTGCTCCTGAGGCTGCAGCTAATCCCAATGAGGGTAAAACACTTTTAAGAATAGTGGGACCAACCCTAGCAATGAGTGAGGCAAGAGCACCCAGAAACCCACCCTGTTTTTGCACTTGAGTTTTGGACAGCTTTAGAGTGACAGCTTTTTTGCTTTTCTTAGTTTGCCAATCTGTGTTTTTGTAAGTCCTAGTGTTTCTGTACCACCACCCATTTGTGATTTGTTGATTGAAATAGACACACCGTTTTATTAAGGTATGCCTTTTTAATGGCTTCTTTTTGAGCATTAGTTAAGTGAAATCCTACACCTTTGTAAGTCATTCTTATACATTATAAAATGAGTATTTATACAGTAACATTCATTTTTCCTTGAAGTGCGTTCACAGTGAGGTATCTGTCACTCAATATGACTGTATACACATAGTAGCTTGCATCAGCCCCATTAAACTGGAAGTTTCCTCCTAACTGCCAATTGATTTCAACATCAGCTGGGGAACCAATCAGCTGGTCTGCATGTTTTGACACATCCATATGAATGATTGGATACAAACTTGCAGATTCTTCTATGCTGATAGAGCTTCCCTTATCTGTATCCTGATATTTATTCACAGCTTCTTGGAACATCATGTAAGCCCTGCTGTAATTTCTGCTGGCTTCATCAAAATGAGTGATGAGTGATGAGTGCTCTCTCAGGATACTGCAAGCTGTTTACCCTGATACATATTTGTCTCATATTGGCATGATCAAAGACCATGTTATTTTGTTCTTGGTTGTTGTCTCAACCTACAGCTTGAAATGCAATGAGTATATGCGGAGGCAATTGCTCACTCTGCTGTGTTGCAACTCTCCAAGATGGGCACCACGACAACGCCTGGATTCTAACGCATCATAAAGAAGGCTGAAATGGTCGGTGTTGGTGGTGTTTGTGACCTTTGACCGCAGCCGCCACTCCGCCTGACTGACTTCGCACGCCCGGGGAGATATGCTAAGATCCGGCCATGTTAATGTATCTGCATTTTGTGACTAACGTCTTGCTCGGCGGTACTGTACTCCATGCACCTTAACGGTCCGCATGATTTGGGTGTAATCTTAAGCTAAACAACGTTTATTGGCAGTATTACACCTGAATCATGCAGAGCACAAACTTTGCGCAGCTGAGTGCAAGAATCTGGGTCACGTGGCGGCGTCTATTTTCAAGGCTCGTGATTGGCTCAACACCATTCTGTCTGTGAACGTAGTTGTTCGAATTAGCCCTGTCCAAAAGAAGACTGTACTTAATTCCTCTTGTAATACTTGTGACATCTCTGCACAGTCCAAATACACTACTCAGAGGTAGAAAAACACAAATCTCTTTGTTTCCTGCTGTGAGGAGGTTTCTCATTTTAAACCCTGAATTGTAGTTGTCTCTTCTGAGATTTCCCAAAGCAGTTCTCAATTCAGCTCTGGTTGTGTGATCAGCATTTGCAGTATTTGCAGCAGTATTGAATTCTCTTCCATCATTGCCACCATTTCCAGAGTCTTTGTACCACATCATATTGCTCGCACTCGACTTGTTGTAATCATCTGAAAAACTAACTAGATTCATGATGGTAGAAGCTTGAGGCAGATACAGAGATACCTGTTCTACTTGCTGGTCATTTAGATGCAATTCTGCTGTATGAAAGAGGGACCATCCATTATTTACCAATGCAACATTATCTCCAGCATTGTAATTAGTGTTATCATTTTAACCACTTTTCCTCTCACTTCCAGAAATGCTTTTTGTGGGAGAAGGAACACATCCAGGTCTCTCGTTTCCAGAATGTACCTACCATCCTTATCCCTCCAGGTTTACTGGAGGTCCTACAGACTTTATCTGTCTGTGTGTGTGTGTGTGTGTCTGTCTGTCTGTCCCGTCTCCACGGCTTATATCTCAAAAACTACTGGACGGATTTCCTTGAGATTTTGCACACTGACTGGAAGTTAGGTCCGATTCAATATTATCAAATTTTCAGAATCGAGGTTTGAAAAGAAAGTGACTTTTTTACATTTTGGTGTTTCAATGAAAACAATTCAACAGACTCCATTTTGCAAAATTTGTGACGTGATCATTTGACGTCGTATAAAGTGACGTCATTTGCGAGGAGATTTTTGAAGCAGGGTGAATAGAATAGAATAGAATAGAATTCGTGACGTCATTTGCGAGGACAGAGAATGATTTAGACAGATATGTCCTCAGATGTCTTAGGCCGCAAGGCCTTTATTTGATCTTTTGATCAGTACTTATGGCTACTCTCACTCTCTCTCTGTCTCTCTCTCTGTCTCTCTCTGTCTCTCTCTCTCTCTCTGTCTCTCTCTCTCTGTCTCTCTCTCTCTCTCATCTCCCCCACCCTCTTACTCTCATTCTCTCTTCCCTTCCTCCCCTTTTCCCAGCTCCCCTCCCCCCCCCCCTCTCTCTCACTCTCTCTGTCTCTCTTTCTCTGTCTCTCTCTCTGTCTCTCTCTCTCTGTCTCTCTCTCTGTCTCTCTCTGTCTCTCTCTCTGTCTCTGTCTCTCTCTCTCTGTCTCTCTCTCTGTCTCTGTCTCTCTCTCTCTCTCTCTCTCTCTCTCTCTCTGTCTCTGTCTCTCTCTCTGTCTCTCTCTCTCTGTCTCTGTCTCTCTCTCTGTCTCTCTCTCTCTCTCTCTGTCTCTCTCTCTCTCTCTCTCTCTCTCTCTCTCTTACCACATTTGAATATTTTGCCTCAAGGGCTGAATGTAAGTAAGAAAGGCAATACAGTAGTCGCCGCTTATAAAACACGCGGTTAATAAAAACAGCCGCTTTTAAAATACAGTTGGTAAGGTCCGGATTTACTTCGTTACTGATGGACATGTTCAACAAGCAAACGGTTAATAAAAACGCCGCTTATTAAAAACACTTTTGTTCGGT
>JAWQFJ010021340.1:5000-7500 GCA_034096865.1 Theodoxus fluviatilis
TGGCTGTGCTGATATCGTGTGAATGCTGATTAGCTGTGCTGATGTCATGCGAATGCTGATTGGCTGTGCTGATGTCATGCGAATGCTGATTGGCTGTGCTGATGTCATGTGAATGCTGATTGGCTGTGCTGATGTCATGCGAATGGTGATTGGCTGTGCTAATTTAATGTGAATGCTGATTGGTTGTGCTGATGTCATGCGAATGCTGATTGGCTGTGCTGATGTCATGCGAATGCTGATTGGCTGTGCTGATGTCATGCGAATGCTGATTGGCTGTGCTGATGTCATGTGAATGCTGATTGGCTGTGCTGATGTCATGTGAATGCTGATTGGCTGTGCTGATGTCATGCGAATGGTGATTGGCTGTGGTGATGTCATGCGAATGCTGATTGGCTGTGCTGATGTCATGCGAATGGTGATTGGCTGTGCTGATGTCATGCGAATGGTGATTGGCTGTGCTGATATCATGTGAATGCTGATTGGCTGTGCTGATGTCATGCGAATGCTGATTGGCTGTGCTGATGTCATGCGAATGGTGATTGGCTGTGCTGATGTCATGTGAATGCTGATTGACTGTAGTGATGTCATGTGAATGATGATTGGCTGTGCTGATGTGATGCGAATGCTGATTGGCTGTGCTGATGTCATGCGAATGCTGATTGGCTGTGCTGATGTCATGCGAATGCTGATTGGCTGTGCTGATGTCATGTGAATGCTGATTGGCTGTGCTGATGTCATGTGAATGCTGATTGGCTGTGCTGATGTCATGTGAATGCTGATTGACTGTAGTGATATCATGTGAATGCTGATTGGCTGTGCTGATGTCATGCGAATGATGATTGGCTGTGCTGATGTCATGTGAATGCTGATTGGCTGTGCTGATGTCATGTGAATGATGATTGGCTGTGGTGATTTCATGTGAATGCTGATTGGCTGTGCTGATGTCATGCGAATGCTGATTGGCTGTGCTAATTTAATGTGAATGCTGATTGGCTGTGCTGATCTCATGTGAATGATGATTGGCTGTGCTGATGTCATGTGAATGCTGATTGGGTGCGCTGATGTCATGTGAATGCTGATTGGCTGTGCTGATGTCATGTGAATGCTGATTGACTGTGCTGATATCATGTGAATGCTGATTGGGTGCGCTGATGTCATGTGAATGCTGATTGGCTGTGCTGATGTCATGTGAATGCTGATTGGCTGTGCTGATGTCATGTGAATGCTGATTGGCTGTGCTGATTTCATGTGAATGATGATTGGCTGTGCTGATGTCATGTGAATGCTGATTGGCTGTGCTGATGTCATGCGAATGATGATTGGCTGTGCTGATGTCATGCGAATGCTGATTGGCTGTGCTAATTTAATGTGAATGCTGATTGGCTGTGCTGATGTCATGTGAATGATGATTGGCTGTGCTGATGTCATGTGAATGCTGATTGGGTGCGCTGATGTCATGTGAATGCTGATTGGCTGTGCTGATGTCATGTGAATGCTGATTGGCTGTGCTGATATCATGTGAATGCTGATTGGGTGCGCTGATGTCATGTGAATGCTGATTGGCTGTGCTGATGTCATGTGAATGCTGATTGGCTGTGCTGATGTCATGTGAATGCTGATTGGCTGTGCTGATGTCATGTGAATGATGATTGGCTGTGCTGATGTCATGTGAATGCTGATTGGCTGTGCTGATGTCATGTGAATGCTGATTGGCTGTGCTGATGTCATGCGAATGGTGATTGGCTGTGCTGATATCATGTGAATGCTGATTGGCTGTGCTGATGTCATGTGAATGCTGATTGGCTGTGCTGATGTCATGTGAATGATGATTGGCTGTGCTGATGTCATGTGAATGCTGATTGGCTGTGCTGATGTCATGTGAATGCTGATTGGCTGTGCTGATGTCATGCGAATGGTGATTGGCTGTGCTGATATCATGTGAATGCTGATTGGCTGTGCTGATGTCATGTGAATGCTGATTGGCTGTGCTGATATCATGTGAATGCTGATTGGCTGTGCTGATGTCATGTGAATGCTGATTGGCTGTGCTGATATCATGTGAATGCTGATTGGCTGTGCTGATGTCATGCGAATGATGATTGGCTGTGCTGATGTCATGCGAATGCTGATTGGCTGTGCTGATATCATGTGAATGCTGATTGGCTGTGCTGATGTCATGTGAATGATGATTGGCTGTGCTGATGTCATATGAATGCTGATTGGCTGTGCTGATGTCATGTGAATGCTGATTGGCTGTGCTGATGTCATGCGAATGCTGATTGGCTGTGCTGATATCATGCGAATGCTGATTGGCTGTGCTGATGTCATGTGAATGATGATTGGCTGTGGTGATTTCATGTGAATGCTGATTGGCTGTGCTGATCTCATGTGAATGCTGATTGGCTGTGCTGATGTCATATGAATGCTGATTGGCTGTGCTGATGTCATGTGAATGCTGATTGGCTGTAGTGATTTCATGTGAATGCTGATTGGCTGTGAT
>JAWQFJ010021341.1:0-17039 GCA_034096865.1 Theodoxus fluviatilis
AGTACTTCCACAGCGCACCAGTGACAGGTATTAGTTAAATGTGGGCGCGTGGAACCATGAGATGTGCAGACGACATCCCTGGTTTGATCTACGGCGCGTGTCGGGTGAGCCATGAACGTGTTGCTTTGGATCACCGCGCACTCATTCGTGTTGCCGTTCTGCACGCTGCAAGCGCAGAAGCGTCCTGACACGGCACTAAGAAAGCATGTATGAAGAGTTCCGGCACTCGGCCGTGAGTCGGACCTCGACGCTTTTGATACACTGTCTTTTCACTTGAATGGAATTCCACGTGTGATACGTTGGAAGGGCTTGCCAGACAACGCAACTCAAAGCCGCGTATTCAATGAATCCTGAAGCGTTTCTGAATACGTCTCGGTTTTGTATTTGGTACCAGATCTCAAGGCGCAGCGTATTTTCACAAACGGCTTTCAAGAGACGAGCTGGATCGGGAACTTTTCTCGACGCAATTCTTGGACTGCGATTCGTCCCACGGGGAAAAAAAATCCCTGCGTAGATAGTCTTCGAGATCAGTGCCAAGAAGCGCGTGGGCGATTCGACGACTAAACAAAACGCGTGCATAATCGGCTTGGTATCAAAAACAGATGGAGTGAGATGGCACCTGCTGCGATTGTTGGTAGAGAGTTGGATACTTCCGTTCCAATTAGCCTACCAGAGGCGACGACAAGACAGGTGCGGGCAAGCCTCACTTGACACCTCACGGCGACGGCGCAGCAGGCGCACTCTGACAGCGTGGCGAGCTGTAAATATGCACACCGGAAGCGGCACCGCAGTTCTCATCGATCGAAGGCGGGGCAGAGACCACCATAGTTGCTGCAGCGGAGTTGTCACGCCGTTCCCAGTCTGCGCGGGAACAACGACTGCGCTCGAGTGAGTCGTCGCTCTTCCCCAACTGTAGTGAAAACATTTTCTCTGAAGGGGGATTCTCCCCTCAGTGGCACATGGACAGCTGAGACACAGGTGAAAGAAGTGTGATTCTCGATATTGTACATAGTTTGGACTCTTCAGCCATAAATCGCCCTTCGTGAAATCACTTGGAAGGACCAGTCTCAAGTGAACTATGGTAGACTAGACATGGAAGTGTTGCAGAAAATTATGTTCCTGTCTAACAATACTTGATGGATCACTCCAAACTGTAGTTGTACGGATTACGTCTGACTTACATCTTTGCTGAGATGGTTCGGCCTGTTCAACATCAACTGCAAAGAACTAACCGCAGCACTAAGTTTGGCCTTACGTGAGGAGTCGCCATGACCGCGAGTGGCGAGGATTGTTGTCCGTAACAGTCTGCTTCACAGGAGCAACGATACCTCTCTCAAAGTCTGATGCAATTCCCCTCGTTCCCTGGCTGCACTCTTGCCCGCACAGACCTCACGCCCGCCCGCCATGGACTGGAAGCGGCTCATCGTCATCATCGTTGTCTTCGTCATCTACCTGTGTCTGGGCTCTGTCATCTTCAATGCCCTCGAAGCCGAGTCCGAAAGAAAAAGGGCTTCTGAACTCAAAGAGCAGTATGCGTCGTTTTTAGGTAAGTTGCTAGCACCCGTGCTGTCACTCTAGTCAAGTTTAAACTTGCATGGCTTGTTTTCATTCGTGGCTCGCTCTCGGAGGTGTACAGGAGAGAGACGGAGAGGATAAAACATAGACTTTTTAATAAACATTTTCGCATTCTAGAAATAAACAAAACTGAGCACCAAATCTATCGAAAACTGGCATTTAACATATATCACTTACGATAGCAAAAGCTCGATACTCCCGTCATCAGATGCAACACATGGCAATTTAACTTTCGGGGCCTGCCCTTCCGGGGGTGACCCCAAGCAGGATGTGTCGCCATGAGGGTTCGATGTGTGGGGCAACTTCACGGCCCACTCGGGCGGTGGCGCTTGCGCCACACCCACACTGACGAGCTTCAGCTGTCCTGCAGCTGCCAGGAGAGATGGATTCCGGACAACTGTCTACCCAGGGAAGCCCAGAGGTTTCTTGATGCGTAGTTTGTCTTTGCAGAATGGGCTCTTCAGAGCTGGATGAATGAATGGAGTAAGCATGAATCATCTGCCCGACTGAAGCAACCAACTAGGAATGTCTTCCAAGATATTGGCAGAACACAGTGTTCTGTAACAAAATCACCCGTCAGTAGAATGGGGCTGAAAATGGGCGTCCGAAACGGAGTGGACTACATTCCTTTCTTCTGATATGTTACCCTTATCTTACCTGCGAGTTGTACACCTCAATTCCTATCATCCACCCATCCATCCACCCACCTCCACCGCCATCCACCTCCACCCCAATTTCTCATATCCAGCTTATCAATGTGATTCTTGACAAATCGCAAGCATACGTTGTCTTGGTTCATGAATCCAGTTTATTTTTGTGTCCGTGTATTTCCATATTCCTGTCCTTTGGTGACTTCTGTTGCTGCGCTTCTGCTTCCTTCTCCTTCAACATTACCGTAAGCTTCTGCTTCCTGTTCAGCCCATTCCTTTCTGCTTCTTCCGCACCTGCTGCCGCTCCTCCTCCTCCTTCTCCCCACCCACCCCCTCCCCTTCCCCCTCCTCCTCTTTACCATCATCGTCGTTGCCGTCGTCGTCAACAGCAGCAGCAGTAGCTGCGAAAATTAATAATCCAGATTTCTCCCATCCCAGGGATTGAACCACGACACTGCGCCTCGCACATAATTAAACGCCAAAGCTTGCTCGTCTGTATCTGTGAGCACCTTCCACTCTGTGTGACTGCGTGTGTTGGTTCGACGTCTACGACGTGCCAAAAAGGAAAATAATCGTCTTAAAAAGAGCGTCCTCAACACCATGTTTACTATTGATAGCAGCAGCAGAAGACGCAGTGCTATTAATAGCGGTAGATCTGGTTACTATCGTGGCTTCATCATTGATATCGTCGTCGTCGTCGTCATCAACATCATCGTTGTCGTTGTCGTAGTCGTCATATAAAATTTAATCGTTTTGTTATCAATGTTTCGTGATAGACTAATCCCACATACTGAAAAAGAAGAACGGAACGTTGACTTAATGATTCGCTTTCTCCCTGAAAGATCATGAGTAGCAGTAATTGTTTGTTTACACGAAAATGATCAGAAGCTTCGAGTCAGGCACTTGATAGAATTTCTCAGAATTGTGAAAGCAAAAACGTCTGTAGCATCCCCTGTGGTGACTGGGAAGTGCTGGTTGAGGACCATGATTCCTTGTGAAGGCTGTGAGAACCTCAGTCCCGCCCTCTGAACACATCTGTCCTTTCTCCCGCAGGGAGTGCCACTCCAGAATGGCTCTCTGTAGTTACACAGTATCCTGCGCAGACCTTTCAAGGCAGTCCAGCACTGTCCCATGGCACAAGTCTGCCGAAGACGACGACTGAGGACTGTATCTACCAGCTGCTCTCAGGTGTAGCAGTTTCATGTGTGATGATCAGACCCAGGAGAATCGATCCTGGGCTGGATTGCAGTAATTTAATCTAGATAAGATAATGGCATTTAACAGCGGGGTTAAAAAGTCCAAACAAAGCGAGCCCATCACTAGTCTGAACACAAGCTTCGTCGTCAAAAATTGCACCGTAAAGGTCTGTATGTGTACGTGGCATGTGGGCATCCCCCACCGGAGAGGGGACTCCTTGTTTGACACAGGCTGTTTGGATGCCCTGGCTCCAGTGTCAAGGCACGTCGTGAGAACCTGAAAGCATTTCCTATTGGTTTCTCCTTCCTCCGGGGTGATCGCATCCCCTGCCACTTCTGCATTGACAAAGCCATTTGTGTCGTTCCTCTTCTGGCTCACTGCTGGAAGTCACGGTATGGGACGACGCAGCTTGAAATGGCCCAAGCAGGCCCAC
The DNA here is from genome assembly GCA_034096865.1 of Theodoxus fluviatilis. Classification (NCBI taxonomy): domain Eukaryota; kingdom Metazoa; phylum Mollusca; class Gastropoda; order Cycloneritida; family Neritidae; genus Theodoxus; species Theodoxus fluviatilis. Next base: position 3,856 of record JAWQFJ010021341.1, read on the forward strand.
AGTGCTTGGTCTACAGAGCCTCAAGCAGGCCCACAGTGCTTGGTCTACAGAGCCTCAAGCAGGCCCACTGTGCTTGGTCTACAGAGCCTCAAGCAGGCCCACTGTGCTTGGTCTGCAGAGCCCCAAGCAGGCCCACTGTGCTTGGTCTGCAGAGCCTCAAGCAGGCCCACTGTGCTTGGTCTGCAGAGCCTCAAGCAGGCCCACTGTGCTTGGTCTACAGAGCCTCAAGCAGGCCCACTGTGCTTGGTCTGCAGAGCCTCAAGCAGGCCCACTGTGCTTGGTCTGCAGAGCCTCAAGCGGGCCCACTGTGCTTGGTCTGCAGAGCCTCAAGCAGGCCCACTGTGCTTGGTCTGCAGAGCCTCAAGCAGGCCCAGAGTATTGGTCTGCAGAGCCTCAAGCAGGCCCACAGTGCTTGGTCTGCAGAGCCTCAAGCAGGCCCACAGTGCTTGGTCTGCAGAGCCTCAAGCAGGCCCACAGTGCTTGGTCTGCAGAGCCTCAAGCAGGCCCACAGTGCTTGGTCTGCAGAGCCTCAAGCAGGCCCAGAGTATTGGTCTGCAGAGCCTCAAGCAGGCCCACTGTGCTTGGTCTACAGAGCCTCAAGCAGGCCCACTGTGCTTGGTCTGCAGAGCCTCAAGCAGGCCCACAGTGCTTGGTCTGCAGAGCCTCAAGCAGGCCCAGAGTATTGGTCTGCAGAGCCTCAAGCAGGCCCACAGTGCTTGGTCTGCAGAGCCTCAAGCAGGCCCAGAGTATTGGTCTGCAGAGCCTTAAGCAGGCCCACAGTGCTTGGTCTGCAGAGCCTCAAGCAGGCCCACTGTGCTTGGTCTGCAGAGCCTCAAGCAGGCCCACAGTGCTTGGTCTGCAAAGCCTCAAGCAGGCTCACTGTGCTTGGTCTGCAGAGCCTCAAGCAGGCCCACTGTGCTTGGTCTGCAGAGCCTCAAGCAGGCCCACAGTGCTTGGTCTGCAGAGCCTCAAGCAGGCCCAGAGTGCTTGGTCTGCAGAGCCTCAAGCAGGCCCAGAGTATTGGTCTGCAGAGCCTCAAGCAGGCCCACTGTGCTTGGTCTGCAGAGCCTCAAGCAGGCCCAGAGTATTGGTCTGCAGAGCCTTAAGCAGGCCCACAGTGCTTGGTCTGCAGAGCCTCAAGCAGGCCCAGAGTATTGGTCTGCAGAGCCTCAAGCAGGCCCACAGTGCTTGGTCTGCAGAGCCTCAAGCAGGCCCACTGTGCTTGGTCTGCAGAGCCTCAAGCAGGCCCACTGTGCTTGGTCTGCAGAGCCTCAAGCAGGCCCACAGTGCTTGGTCTGCAGAGCCTCAAGCAGGCCCACAGTGCTTGGTCTGCAGAGCCTCAAGCAGGCCCAGAGTATTGGTCTGCAGAGCCTCAAGCAGGCAGCCTGCGTGGATGCAGAGAAGGTTTTTTTCCGCCAAAGTTGTCTGGGAAACAAATGGAGTTGATGTCATAATGCTAGGAGATGTTTAAGAGCACGTTGTCCAGATAACGCAGCCTCGTTAAATTTTTGTTTGCTGAAATTTGGCCTTTGTTTCAAGGACCTTTTGCGGGAAAAGCTCCATCTCATCACAAGGTTGATGCAGACATTTCGGAGATTGCCAGTAGAGGTGTGGTATACATGTAGTCGTAGCCCTGGAGCCTATTCTAATGCTGATGCAAAATGATTGTTATTCCGTTGTTTACATCTTTTCTCTGTGTCGACGTGTGCTTGTTTTTGCGACCTTAAGTAACGTACCAGACATTTAACTTTTGCTCTGCTGCAGTGATAATCGTAGTGCTCAGGGTAGACGTTGAGTCTAACTTTTTGGTAGTGGTAATATTGAATTATCTGTATGCGAACATGGAACCGTGGCACATACATGTGAAATTCCTGCTGGAAGCTTGTGGTTTAGCACACTATCTACATATATTTCAGACTGGGGTGTAGATTTTACGTACATATAAATATATATTTTTTTAATTCATTTAAATCTCAGGACACTGAAACACCAACAATCCGATTTGTCTTTCTTGGAGAGAACGTTACAAAGGCAGGCTGACATTTCACGGGCAGTCCCTCTGGCACGGAGTTTATTTTCCCCTGGCTTCACCCATTTTCTCATCGACGTCATATGTTGCGAAAATAACATTAACAATTTCTCGCCTGGAACAGAAAGTAACCTGGTTCTCTTGTTGAAGCCAAGTCTCCAGGAATATAATATAGAATTCCAAGTAGATAAAGTGGAAAGACAGAGGCCGTTAGCCGATCGGATTCCCTTTAATCACGGCTGAAACATGACGGAGGAGACCTAGAAATTGGACTTGGCCATGCATGGAGTTGCTTGCATTCGAAGTTTAATACTGACGAAATATAGTTGCGTTCTAGAACAGTTTTATAGATACCTAAAATGGTACAGTTTTGCTGTTGATGAACGCAGCACATAAAACCAAAAATACTTGTAGACTACATGTCTGTATCGAGATGGTGCATTGTCTCTCCCCCCTGCCAAGTTATGACGCAGTTCCTAAACTCGGTTTTTTAAAACTCTCCATGACGAGGGTTTCACCGTACTTTGGCATAATGAGGTCTCTACACGCGAGACCTGACGCAATACTCGAATTTTGGAACGTTGGAACTGAAGATGTCGGACAGTACGTGTCGCAGGGACATTCGTCGCGTCATTCATGATGCCATTTACGGGCTTTTACTGTCATCTGCTGCTGTCATTACCGAAGAAGTATCCTCTGCACGGCGCATCTCTCGTCTGCAATTTGGCGTCTAAATATTTGATTCTGTCAAAAGAGATGCCATCATTACAGTGATCTCTGTGATATAGCGAGGCAGGAATATCATTTTGAGTCCAAGCTCCTCTGATGACGAATAGACGCTTGCGTACTGGCCTCCCATTCCCAATGCCGAGTTGGTGTGGTTGTCCCCCTTGTCCACGATGATCATTCATCTCGGAACCCTGACATTATTCCTTTTATCAAACCATGCGTTCTTTAGCCAGATAACTGTTTCGTAGCAATTGGCACAGTGGTGCTTACAGTTATGCTCACATTTGGAGGTTTTTATTTTGCAAAACATTTCCCGTTTGCTGTCTGAACTCTCCTCAGAAGTCAACTTGGGTCAAAAGTATCTACAACGCTAGGGTGGATGTCAGCAGCATAATGAGAATTGGTCTGACTTCGGCTGTGAAAAATGGGAATGCATCCTAGTTTTCAAAACACTGTAGTGTTGTACCTGAATCGAATAAGATGATGTGGTTATGCCATTTGTATTCTGGGTCAGTCGGTCTATCTCTTCGAATATAAGTATATCGTGACTTTTGCTCGAATGATTGTGAATCAATGAGCGACTTTTTTGGAAATTATCTCCCTTGCCGCCGCTTGGCGGCGCGTCGGCTCCAAGGGGCTTGGTTGGTACTCAGTGACAAGTTCTTTCGCCTAGAATAGACCTGAGTGTTCGAGGTTTTTTGATTGTTTTCTTGCTGTCGCTTTCAAATCTGTTCACAGTACTAGGCTGGCTGGTTTACTTAGATGTGATTTTTTTTAATGCGTGCTAGCTGATATTAGGTTCAGAGCTTGAATTTTCGATATTACACAAGTTCTTTTTCGCTTACAACTCCAGTGTTCGAACCAATGAAAACCACGGAAAGAGATGGCCGTTTCGTTCCTTGCATCTCATTGGCCAGCTTGTCATGAGGTCAGCCTAGTACTGTGAACAGATTTGAAAGCGACAGCAAGAAAACAATCAAAAAACCTCGAACACTCAGGTCTATTCTAGGCGAAAGAACTTGTCACTGTGTACCAACCAAGCCCCTTGGAGCCGACGCGCCGCCAAGCGGCGGCAAGGGAGATAATTTCCAAAAAAGTCGCTCATTGTGTACGGTGATGTGTAGACGAATGCACAGAAGAGGGACATTAATGACCAAGCACCACAAAATGATTGATACGTCGTTTTTGGCATATTTTGAGGTTTTTGGTATCGAATTAAAGCCTAGCAACAGAGCTTTTTATTGATACCAAAATCTTTCTTCTACCTCTATTAATAAGGAAGTTATGGCCATTATCAGTAAGAGGGTAGTAACACGTGAATTCTGGGGAAAACGACGTCAAAGTATATTCTTTATTTACTACAGCAACCATACGTTAATAAATATGAAACTTGGCATACTGCAACTGAAGGCATCAAACTACTTCTGCAAAGCAACAGACAATCAACTTTTATCAGAAAAGTGCTATAAATAATTCATAACTGTACTTAGTTATCTATGATATCTCAGAAATGCTTAATTATAATTAGACTTGTTGCATCCTTTGTTTCCATGATCAATGTTAATAAACATCAACTTTCTCCACTTTAGAGATGAAATTTTAGTGTAAGACCACGATATGGTGTGCATTATGTGTAAACACGTCTGAAAATGGCTAAAACTCAAAATGCACCACATTGACCTCTACCTATATAAATACTGCTCCTTCAGTTTTGTCCGCGCGACATTTAACTCATTTCGTGGCTCTGGGTCACATTTGTTCTTTCTTCTGTTACTAAGTAAAACCAAAACTAACTTTTGTGGGGATATCGAATCTCCTATTAAACCAGAAATATATAATTATATACTGTATCTGGTTGTTGGAATGCGAAATCGTCAGAACGTGATTGCACAACGATGGTCACTCAATATTCTCGCAAAGCACCGCAAGCTCCGTGCCTTGCCTTGAGGTGCGCTGCCGAAGGAACTTTGATTTGGAAACTTTTTTCGTGAATAAAGTTTCGTGGTTCATTCTTCACCGCATGGCAAACTGATCCTGGAGAGCTTTTTCGTGACACTGAGTTAGTTCCATTTTTAGGCCTGGCCGTCAAGCTCTCCAAAGGCTTCATGAGCAACATACTCCAGGAGACGGGTTGTGTAACACTGTAGCATAGCGACCCGGGTCTGGTTATATTTGTGCTTGTCAGAGACGCTGAAGAGAATGAATAGAGTTTACGATGTATGGCTGGTGTGAGCCAGTTCTGCAAAGAAGCCACTGTGCTGCAGACTCATGACCGACTTTTCAAAAGGAGGGCAGGCGCTGAGTACTGTCTTTGGTGGTGGTAGTTGTCCTTTATGTTGCTTATTTTGTTGTTCTTTTTGTTCTTCATGGTCTGCTGAATCTTCCTCCTCCTGAATCTTCCTTCTCCTCCTGAATCTTCCTCCTCCTCCTGAATCTTCCTCCTCCTCCTCCTCCTGAATCTTCCTCCTCCTCCCTCATCTTCTTCCTCCTCCTTAATTCTCCTCCTCCTCCTGAATCTTCCTTCTCCTCCTTAATCTTCCTCCTCCTCCTTAATCTTCCTCCTCTTCCTTAATCTTTCTCCTTCTCCTTAATCTTCCTTCTCCTCCTGAATCTTCCTCCTCCTCCTGAATCTTCCTTCTTTTGAATCTTCCTCCTCCTTAATCCTTCTTCTTCTCCTCCTCCTCCTCCTCCTCCTCCTCCTCCTCCTCCTCCTCCTCCTCCTCCTCCTCCTCCTCCTCCTCCTTCTCCTCCTACTCCTTCTCCTCCTCCTCCTCCTCCTCCTCCTCCTCCCCCTCCCCCTCCCCCTCCCCTCCTCCCCCTCCCCCTCCTCCTCCTCCTCCTCCTCCTCCCCCTCCCCCTCCCCCTCCTCCTCCCTCCTCCTCCCCCTCCCCCTCCCCCTCCCCCTCCCCCCTCCCCCTCCCCCTCCCCCTCCCCCTCCCCCTCCCCCTCCCCTCCTCCTCCTCCTCCTCCTCCTCCTCCTCCTCCTCCGGCTCCTCCTCCTCCTCCTCCCCCCCCTCCCCCTCCCCCTCCCCCTCCTCCTCCTCCTCCTCCTCCTTCTCCTCCTCCTCCTCCTCCTTCTCCTCCTCCTCCTCCTTTCCCCCTCCACCCCCTCCTCCTCCTCCCTCATCCCTCGTCCCTCCTTCCTCCTTCCTCCGCTCCTTCCATCTCCTCCCTCCTTCTCCTCCCTCCTACTCTCCTCCTTCCTCCTTCCTCTCTCCGCTCCCTTTCCTCCTTCCTCCCTCTTACTCCTCCTCCCTCCTCTTCATCCTCCTCCTCCCTCTCCTCCTTCTTTCTCTCCTCCTCCTTTCACTCTCCTCCTTCCTCATCCTCCTCCTCTCTCTTCCCTCTCCTCCTCCTCCCTTTCCTCCTCTATTCTCCTCCTCTCCCTCGTCTCCTCCTCCCTTCCCTCCTCTCCTCCCTCTCCTCCTCCTTCTTCCTCCTCCTCCCTACTCCTCCTCCTTTCTCCTCCTCCTCTCTCCTCCATTTTCCTCTTTCCCTCCTCCTCTCCTCTCCTCATCCCTTCCTCTCCGTACCTCCTCTCCTCTTCTTCTCCTCCTCATCCTCTCTCCTCTCATCCTCTCCCGTCTCCTCCTCATTTCTTCTCCTCCTCCTCCTCCTCTTCCTCCTCTCCTCGCTCCTCTCCTCCTTCTCCTCCTCTCCTCCTCTCCTCTTCCTCTCCTCTCCTACTCCTCTTCCTCCTCCTCTCTCCTCCTCTTCCTGCTCCTCCTCCTCTCCTCGCCCACCCCCCCCTTCTCTCCTCCTCCTCCCTCCGTCCCTCACCTTCCTCCTCCTCCTTCACTCTTCTTTTCCTTCCTTCTTCCACTTCCTTCCTTCCCTCTCTTATTCTTCCTTCATCCTTTTTCTTAATCCCCTTGTCTCCCCTCCTTCCTCCTTTTTCTTCCCCTCCTCCCGTTCTTCCCTCCGTTACACCATCCTCCTCCTCATCCTCCCCCCTCTATCCCCTACCTCCTCATCCCCTCCATTCGCCTACCTCTCTCCTCCTCATTCCCCTTCTCCTCTCCTCCGCTCCTCCCCCTTCCTCCCCTACCTCCATTGATCATCCTCACTTCCTCGCCCTCCCTCCACTCACCTCCTTCTCCTCCTCCCCTCCCCTCACCCCCTCTTCCCCTCTCCTTCTCCTCCTCCTCCCTCCTCCTTCTCATCCTCCTCTTCCTCCACCCCTCCCCTTCCCTTCTCCTCCTCCTCTCCTCCTCCTCTCCTCCCTTCCTCCTCCTCCTACTCCGCCTCCGCCATTCCTCCTCCTCTCCTCTCCCCCCTCTCCATCCCCCCTCTCCCCCTCCCCCCCCACACCCCTCCTTCCTCTTCTCCTCCTCCTCCTCTCATTCGCGCACCATACTAAGCTGGCACCACACGATGCAGCCTAGGGACCTGAGCCTACGGAGAACATATCGCTGCTAAGTAGGAATCTGCGTTGATCGATGTTTGGACCATACTGCACAGCTTTTAGCTATGGAAAACAGGCAACTCCATCGTTTTTTGATGATGTGTTCCCTTTTAGTGTGGAGTGATGAGGTTAAAATCTTTCAGAGGGTTCTGACATGCCTCGATTCCATTATGAAAATAAGTTCTTGCATTATGAAATTCAATATTCTGTTACTGCTTACAACACCATAGTTTAATCGTTTTATCATTACTGCACTATTACTTCTGAACCCTACGAATGATTCAGTCGATGAGCGTTAGGGTTGAAATGAATTGTCATACGTTTCCATTGACTTGTATTGCCAGTGCCGTGGCAAGAGAATACAATAGGGGTACAAATTGGAGAAGTAATGGATAGGATACGTTAAGGGTAGAGTGGATGATAATGAGAGCCGCGGGTGATGGGGTGGGATGGGTCTAGACACAGACCAAGACATGACGGCCGAAGGTGATGTAGGGGAATGGGCCTAGACACAAACCAAGACATGACGGCCGACGGTGATGTAGGGGAATGGGCCTAGACACAAACCAAGACATGACGGCCGACGGTGATGGGGGGGGGTGGGGGGGGGGGGGTGGGGGGTGATTGGCCTAGACACAGACCAAGACATGACGGCCGACGGTGATAGGGTGAAATGGGCCTAGACACAGACCAGGACATGACGGCCGACGGTGATGGGGGGGGGGGGGGGAATGGGCCTAGACACAGACCAAGACATGACGGCCGACGGTGATGGGGTGGAATGGGCCTAGACACAGATTAAGACATGACGGCCGACGGTGATGGGGTGGAATGGGCCTAGACACAGATTAAGACATGACGGCCGACGGTGATGGGGGGGAATGGGCCTAGACACAGACCACTACATGACGGCCCGACGGTGATGGGGGGGGGGAATGGGCTAGACACAGATTAAGACATGACGGCCGACGGTGATGGGGGGGGAATGGGCCTAGACACAGATTAAGACATGACGGCCGACGGTGATAGGGGTGAAATGGGCCTAGACACAGACCAAGACATGACGGCCGACGGTGATGGGGGGGGAATGGGCCTAGACACAGACCAAGACATGACGGCCGACGGTGATGGGGTGGAATGGGCCTAGACACAGATTAAGACATGACGGCCGACGGTGATGGGGTGGAATGGGCCTAGACACAGATTAAGACATGACGGCCGACGGTGATGGGGGGGAATGGGCCTAGACACAGACCAAGACATGACGGCCGACGGTGATGGGGTGGAATGGGCCTAGACACAGATTAAGACATGACGGCCGACGGTGATGGGGTGGAATGGGCCTAGACACAGACCACTACATGACGGCCGACGGTGATGGGGGGGAATGGGCGTAGACACAGACCACTACATGACGGCCGACGGTGATGGGGTGGGAATGGGCCTAGACGCATGAGGGCCGAGTGTGGTCCGTGGGTAGTTATTTCAGGCAAGGTTGTCGCGATGCTTTCGAATACCTGAGGCGGGCTTCTCTGAGTATGGATGTGCAATCCAAAGCAATCCAAAGAAATCCAAAGCAATCCAAAGCAATCCAAAGCAATCCAAAGCAATCCAAAGTAATCCAAAGGGCGTTGCCGGTAATATTTTAAAGTGATTGCTGTAAGCATACAGGAGTCGGTATAAAAAATAGGGCGAAAAAACAGACAGAGCCCGGTTTAGGAAACGGATTTATCACGAGAATGACTGGTTGGACTTAGTGTATGATAACAGCAATAATTTATTTATAGACCGGAGGATGCTCGATTGTTGGGAAAGAATTGAGCTTTGGGATTGTGGCATTACCGCATTGCCAAACACGCCGGCTGGAGAGATCCCAAACGAGTCTACGCGTTCTAGCGGGTAAGTACATTGTCATAAAGCGGACGTCGATAAGATTCGTAATAATAGTGTGTGTTGTCAAAGTGTAACCTTTTTAGAATCGTAGACATGCAGGGTAACGTATCCCTATTTTGAGTTGCTCTATGGTGGAGAAAAGAACGCTTAGCTATAGAAAATGCACAGTTCAAAAAATTACGCTATGCTGGAGATATTAACACACACACTACACCACACCAGCACATAGCAAACACAACACGACGCGCGGCGCGGCGCGCCCGCGCAAGCGCAGCGCGCCCACACACCACACACACATCACGCACTCACGCCAGCGACAAGCAAGGACATTCAATACAAGTGTGTTTTGCATATATGCTTAGTTTACTCGCGGGGGGTTCGAAATTTGGGAAATTTCAGACATTTGCTTCTGGTGTCTCCCTTTTTGGTTTTTTCCTTTCCCCCCCACCCGCCACCCCCACCCCACCACCCCCCCCACCCTCACCCCAATCCCTCACGCCCCACCGCCCAGCTGGCCCCCATCCCCCTTTACCTGGAATGTCATCCGTCTTGGATCTGATGAACAGTAGAATTGTGAGTTATGTGTAAAGCATTAGGCAAAAAATAAGATATTGAAAAAGTGTAGGTGGTATTCTCAGCGAGATGTGTTAGGATGTTAGGTTCACTGATTAGGACGCCACTTGGCAAGGGAAACAAGGGGGAGACAGTGTGAATAGCCTCTACCAAAAGTCTCCCGGTCTTTGCCAAAGCAATAATACTTATATATGCAAAAAATATAATTTTATGAGAAACCGTTTGAATTTTTCGGTACGTCCCATGTGACGAACCTTTCACTCCAAATGTTACCGTCAACCTCTGTAAAACAACCATTTGTACTTTGACTCAACGGCAAGAAGAGACCTGTATGAAAGTGACAGTCTAAGATTTCAAGTGTTAGCCCCAGTGGACTGTTCGGAATAAACCCTACGTTGTGAGGAAATTAACTTGTTTTCTTCAAGAGCACTAATCATTGATTCTCCGATCCAAAACCATAATGAGCATCTGAGAAGGTGAAACTACCCGTGGGCAATGATGGTACAAACGAACATGAAATCCGGTCGAATGCTCTAAATAGCTAGGACGGTGGAGCAACGAACCAATTCACTGCGACGGATGACACATATAAGCATATGCATAATTCGAGGATGCTCCAATTTCCTGTCCACAGAAGTTTGTACAGGGTAATGCCTTGCCTGTCATCAGTGCATCCGTATCACTAAGCTATGCACTCTCACTGAAAGTGTCTACGGGTGCTCATATCAATTACATTGCATTATGCTGTGCGAGGTTGGGAAAATAAAGCTTGCGATAGCTCTAAATATGGTGATTTTATCTGGTGCTGGACGTTCACTCATTTCACACACACACTCACCACAACACACACACACACACACCCCACACACACCACACACCACATACACAACACACCACACACCACCACCACCACCATACCAATCCTCACCCTGATACTGGACTACTGATCACTTCAGGGGATCCTACAATGGCAGAGGTGCACGAAACGCCAAGCAGAGATAATTTTTATGGTGGAGCTGCGAAACTGTCTGCAAGAGCTCCTGCGCAGAAGCCATTGCTACATTGTGCGTTCTCCAAACCGAGTCACCGCACTGATTGGGAATCCTGCACTTTATGGTTATCTCCTCCGGTCCACGCCAAGCTGATTGGCACATATTTTTTATCGTAGGTACTGCTGGCACCGAGCGTTGGCGAGTATGCTTCCGTCTGCCTGCGCCGATCCCATCATTTCTGGAGGGACGAAGGGTAGTTGTGCTCAGGCGGAGCTTGCAACAGACTGCAGAGCAAACCCCCCCTGGAGCCACAATGAGGCGAGCACAATAGCCCTATGCTCGGTTATCGCTGTATTTATGCCAGCATCCGTGATTAACATGCTATCCGATGGTTTAATGGTCCCCCCACTCTCCTCAAAAGCCTGAGAAACCAAAATAACTTGTGATGCGTGCTATTTCCATGGTGGAACGCTACAGCTTGTCGAGGTTATTTTTTTCTCTTTTTTTATCATATTTCATGGCTAGTATCAGTAGACCTATGCCACGTTGATTGCTGGATGAAAAATAGCTCTCAGGCATCTGATAGCGAGGTTGTGTTATATATTTCTATATTTATATCTGAACTTATTATTAACACAAAAAATTATTCAAGTATTATTTTGGCCCCGGGCTACTTTCTGATTACTTTTAGATATATTTTTTTTATGGTTATCCGGGGGGACGTTCTATTAGACTCTTTTTTAATAAGACATCCCTGGTGAACAAAAAAGAAAAAAGAAAAGCAAGAGACTCGAGAAGATTGTAATGCATGCACAGCCTTCGTCTTCAAATCTCTCTTTACTTTATGTTACAGGTGTATTCATCCTAGCCCTTTACTTTCCTCGCCCCCCCCCACCGTCCCCTCATAGTGCACGAACCTCATAATGAATAACTTATTTTGACAAATGTTGCACAGAAAAACACCCGCAAACCCCAATTTCAAACCTCCTTGGTTTATTTCGCAAAAAAACCAGGAGAAACTAACAAGCAAATAAGCCGGTTCTTCCCAAACTTTCTCCAAAAAAAGTTCCCGCTTTTAAACCCACTCGTTGGGTGACTGTCATGGCTCAAGGGAATACCGATAACAAATTACTATACCACATAAAATATTCACACCATAAAGCACCTTCCAGGGGCTCTCAAAGAAAAAAAGGTTAGATGATATACGGTCTCCCACCCCCTTTTGCAGCACTAAAAGTTTCCCAACCTAAATTTAGACTTGAAAAAAACATTTAGGTAATATAATAAACATCCACCAAAAGGGAAAACATCCCCCCACAACTTCACTCCACCCAATTCCGGAATTTGGGATAGAAATTAACCCACAAGTTCAAATCCAGATAACCTCACAAATGAAAATGCTTGCTTCCCTTTCCTGAAGAAAGGAGTAAAGAAATTAACAACTTTCTTTAAAACTTTTTCTCTTCTATTGAGCAAGCGGAGGGCAACCGCTCGGATATGACAACAAACAACCCACCAATCCACGCAAACACAGAAGAAGTATGTGCCGTCACATCCCCCACCACGTCTTATACCCCAATACTCCCTGTCGCGTACTAACGACACGTCCCATAGTATACGTCCACGACTATGGACCCTCGCTACCCAACACGCCTCTCATAGCGTTGACCCCAAACCAACATTTCTGTACGGGATGCACGCCTTATTAAACCAAATAAAAAAAAAACCATAGGTCTTATATCATGCCACCACTCGCCACAGGGCCACGCCCATTGACACGCCACAAGTATACCATCCGCGGGCTCACACAGCCCAAACAACACCGTCAATGCACAAAGGAAGACTCAGCCTATAACCCCCTGGAAAGGCGGCTTACTCCTGCGATGTAAAATATTTAAATTTACCATTCTAGTTTGGTCTTAGGGCTGCAGGTTGCATATCCTACTAACACGGCCTGGGTCGGTGTAAAATAAAACAAAAAAATCGTTTGAGGGGGGGAGCCCCCCAACGATGTAAAGTTGGGGGCACACCTGTTACCAAGCGCCCTTTAGTATAAAAGATAAAAAAATAAAAAAATAAAAAAATACCTCAACCAGAAGCAAACTCTCGGATAGTGTAGTGATGGCAACATAAGGAGGAAGTTGTTTTTTTGGTCCAGTCCCCCCCCCCCCCCCCCGCCACTGTGTTTTTACTCTTTTGAGTCTTGTTAGCTCCCAGGGTGGTTTTCTTGCGGGGGCGGGGACGGGTGCTGTGGCCAACCAGCTGGACCGGGGGCCAGAAGCGAGTTGGAGGCGAGGCTGCGCCAGGAGACACGAACGCCGGGGGTAAACGTTGCAAATGGGGGTGGCAGGGGGGTTGTGTTAGGGAAAAAAGCGCGGCGGAACCTGAACACAGACCGATAACTAACAAACGAGGTTTTTGTGGTCCAGTGGCGTCCGTCGAGAACAAGGCTATTTTTGCCAGGGTCGAACGCGTAATGTTGCGGTTATGTAGTGGACGGTTGAGGGTGGAGAAATATCGCGCAATAGAAGGGGCTCAACTCCATTCCCAAGGACCCACCAAG
>JAWQFJ010021342.1:0-10000 GCA_034096865.1 Theodoxus fluviatilis
TATTATCGAGCAAAGTAGCACACCAAATTGGTCAGTTTTCAGTGAAGCAAGAGATATACCCATCTCGACACGCCTACTTCAACTCTAACTGTCTCTTGCCTGCAGGAGAGGAGGGGTGGACAACCATCTACTCCCAGCGCAGCAAGCTCTACCGCTATGACAATGCCTCCAACCAGTGGAAGGAACGTGGCATCGGGGAGATGAAGCTCCTCAAGGACGAAAAGCAATGTGAGATGCTGTACATTGTACTTTGCTTTGGGTATCGGTGTACCCTGTCGTAGTGCGAGAAACAGGCAATGCGGGAAAGTATCACAAATGTGTCACAGTTTTACTTTATGGTTCATGAGATATATTTTACCGCTATCATTCAAGTTTCACATGTATACGGTACGATTTGAACAGAAAAGACCGAAAAAGAGGTGGCTGGAAGACTCAGACGGTAAGTCAAAGGATACTTTTTGTTCGATACCTGCATTTCACTGTATGATTTAGATTGTCAGTGACAGTGTTCTGCAAATGTGAATTCCATCATACTCAGGATACAAACTAATGTATTCTATACTCACACATGGCTTAACGCATAGTCCAGGCCTTTACGGTTGTGTAAAGCTGTACCTCTCTGTTCCAGAGTTCTACAGACTGACTGTTTCACACCCCTTATCTGTGTGCATTGGACATACATCTAATCTGACTGGGTGTCTTATCCACTACACTGTCTCTCGCACTCGTTTATGTTTCTATGACTAGATCGCTACCGGCTGCTGATGCGGAGAGAGCAGGTGCTGAAGGTGGCCTGCAACCAGATGTTGACGTCAGACCTGACGCTGAAGCCCTTCGCCACCTCAGAGACTGCCTGGTGCTGGGTTGCCACTGACTTCTCTGAAGCCAAGGCCACTATAGAGAAGTTTGCTGTCAAGTTCAAGGTCAGAGGAAGCACTCCTCTCTCTCTCTCTCTCTCTCTCTCTCTCTCTCTCTCTCTCCTCCTCCTCTCTCCTCCTCGCCTCCTCTCTCGTCCTCCTTTCTCCTCCTCCTTCCTCTTCCTTTCTCATCCTCTTTCCTCCCTCCCTCCTCCTCCCGCCTCCTCCTTGCTCCTCCCTCCTCCTCCTTGCTCCTCCCTCCTCCCCCTTCTCCCTCCTCCTCCCTCCTCCTCCCTTATCTCTCCTTCTCCCTCCTCCCTCCTCTCTCCTTCTCCCTCTTCCCATTTTCCGCCTCCCCTCTTTTTCTCGCTCCTCCTCCGCCCCTCTTCCTCCTCCCCTCTCCTCCTCCTTCCTCCTCTCTCTTCCTCTCTTCTCTGCCCACCTCCTCCGTCCCATCTCCTCCTCTTTTCTACCTCCCTTCTCCTCCTCTCTCCTTCTTCCCCCTCCTCCTCCTCCCTTCTCCTTTCTCCTCCTCCCTTCCCCTTTTTCCTCCTAACTCCCTTCTCCTCCTCCCTCCTCCTTCCTCCTCCTCCTCCTTTCTTCTCCTTTCTCCTCCTCCCTTCCCCTTTCTCCTCCTCCTCCCTCCTCCTCCTTCCTCCTCCTCCTCTTCTCCTCCTCCTTCCTCCTCCCTCCTCCTTTTTCTTCCTCTCCCTCCTCCTCCCCCTCTCCCTCCTCCTTCTCCCCCTCCCCTTCCCCCTCCCACTCCCCATCTCCCTCCCCCTCCCCCTCCTCATCCTCTCTCTTCCTTCTCCTCCTCCCTTCTCCATCCTCCTTTCTCCCTTCTCCTCCCTCCCACCTCCCTCCTCCTCTCCTCCCTTCCACCCTTCTCCTCCTCCATCCCTCCCTTCTCCTCCCTCCCTCCCTTCTCTCCCTCCCTCCCTCCCTTCCTCCCTCCCTTCCACCCTTCTCCTTCTTCATCCCTCCCTTCTCTTCCCTCCCTCCCATCTCTCCCTCCCTCCCTCCCTTCTCCTCCTCCCTTATTCACTTATCCCCATCCCTCCCTTCCTTCCCTCCCTCCCTCCCTCCCTCCCTTCTACCCTCCATCCCTTCTCCTCTGTAAAAATATAGATGTTGATGCTTGAACTCGTCGTTACACACCAATATTGACTCATTTAGCATTCCTTGACTAGATCGCGCTCTAACGCAACCTGAGCTACCATATGTGCAGATCAATGAAGCCAAGCAAGCTTTCAGTCAGTCGAGAACTGCCTTGCTTCTTATGTGCTGCCTCCTCTCTCGCAAAGTGTTCCCCTTTTGCAGGAGAGGAGGGGTGGACATAAGTTCAAGGTCAGAAGAAACCTTTCTTATAGTTTTTTCTTCCCCCTCTTTCCCTATCTACTTCTCTTCCTTCTCCTTCATTTTATCCTTCACATCTTCCTCTCCTCCTTTTGTTTTCTGTGTGTCCTGGACCCCGCCGTCCATCTCTTCACCCGTCTTTGTCTTCTTCTCATCCTCGTTCTGTTCCTTCATCGTTTCTTTGTCCTGTCATGGCGTTAGGCGCCATATTTGACAAAGCTGTTCTTCCCCGTTGCAGAACACCGACTTAGCCAAGGAATGTTATGACATTCTGATGGTGTGCAAAGCCAGCCTACCTGCCTATGGCTAGAGAAAGCTGTCGGACTCTAACGCTGTGCTGTCCTCTTTCTGTCACACCACTGGCACACATATTTTCGGATTCACTACTGTGAAATCAGTCCATGGTTGGCTGCATAACCTTGACATCCACGTGAAAATAGTGGATTTAAAAATTATTTACGCAACTTGCAATGTATTTAAAAACAATTCGTCTGCTGTCGTGAAGTTTAATTATAAAAAAAGAAGTTATTTTACCCCCAGGATTTATTTATCTCGTCAAAGGCAGGAAACCGGATCATTTATCGCCACACTTTTTTCTCTTTTGTTTGTTTGTTTGCTTGTTTGTTTTTAGCAGTGCTTGTGAGACTTTTGAAGGATCAAAACTAGGTGTCAAGTTTGGGGTTTTCTATCCCTTCTACCGCCGAAAATGTATTTCTTTGCTCATTTATCCATTTTGCTTGAAGTAATGCTCTGAAATACTGCGCTTGCAGCATTGAGTTCTAGATAATGCATTTCTTGACTTTTGACTTGGCATAGTTTCAATTTTATATACATTTCATGTCAGAGATTACAGTGCCATTGCATTATCAAATTGTTAGTAACCTTTGTCATAGTTTTGCTGCTTTTATATTTTTTAACGAGACAAAAACATCTAGTCTTGGCAGCTAAACATGGGGAGTTTCAGCACGTTGCTAAGGAGAATACTTCAAATGTGATTTGCAACAAATTTATGCAATTAAAACTGTTCTATTAAACTGGTAAGATGTAACTGGAAAGAATTCAAGGTCGTGAGGGACGAATGTGCATTTTGAATGTGATTAGTTTGTGATCGTTTTTTCGCCGTCTTGGGACATTATGTCTCTTTTATTTTATCCTGACATCCAAAGACTGTTTACTCGAAGGCCTTAAATCCTCTCTGTTGAGGATGTCTCCTAGCTGTTGAAACTGGCAGTGTCCGTTGCTTCCAACAGAGCTTTGCTGCCAAATCCACTGTTTTGGGTACAGGCTGAATGCACGGGGCCCTTGTCTGTCTTTGTGCCAGTCTGACCGTGATTGCCTGGCGAGTTTTCCCGCCAAAATAACATTGGAAACAGTTTATTCCACCAACCCTGTGAGCGGCTGCACTGTCTAGTTCCAAGGACCACGGTGCCTTCAACTCGGCTGAGGCGTGGACGTCCCTTCAAAATGCGGAGTATAGAGTTCCATGTAGCGCTGAGACATTCCTGTCTGTGGTCATCGTGGACAGTCTTGCCAGGAGAGTTCGGCCACGCCATGCTGCATAACTGGAATGAGGCGTCTCCGTTTCGAAGAGAATGGGAAGGTAAATAGTCTGGAGAGAAAACACGCTCACGCATGTGCGCATGCACACGGACACGCGCGCACGCAAATGCACGCACGCACACACATACACACACACACACACACCTTATTTAAAAAGCTCTTTCTTTCAGTTAAAAACAATATTGTCGAGCAATATCAGTAGTACCTTTTCATTTCGTTTTATTGCTCAGAAATGGTAGTACATATCCATATGATGCTAGAGGGATTTATTTCTTCCTATTTCAGGAACGCGATAGGGCGTCTTGGATTACACCAGAAGTCCTCCATTTTTCTTAGATACATGTGTGAGAAAACCAGGGAATGTACACACATTGCAAGTGCCTAGGCTTGGATTCAAGAAAAACTTTCCCGGACGCAATACGTCGGCAGATGTATGAAAAATTGTTGCATGCAGAACAGAAAACCCCCCAAATAATACCTCTTCGTTTTGAGGAACTTTTATTGACATCAACTAACATTTTGTTATCTTGAAGTAGGCCGGAGTTAGACTAACGAATCGAACAGAAAAAGTCGAAGGGCGCACTCTCTAACGGAGTTTATGATCCCAACGGGGTAAACATTTCATGTCACACGTACGGTATTCTGAATACTGGTTTCGTCTGTTAATCGGGCGAGAGTGAGGAGAACAAGGGAAGTACAGTGTACTACAAGTGTAAGGTCATTAGGATGTTGCAAATAAATAATAAAAGTATGCAAGAGTCGCATATCTCTAAAAGTGCAATATTTTAAGGATGTGCAAATAAATCACAAAAGTAGGCAAAGATAGTAAATCTCTAAATGACTAATCTACACCTATACGTGCATGGCAGTATTGGCCGTTATGTGATGTATAGGAGGACAATACTTTTTATTTACACACATCGCCAACATACACCACACGTAAGCGAAATGCATTTTGTCAAGCAAAGAGCCTGATTCTATGATATCATTCTCATATTTTGCAATGTACGCACGTACTGTGTTGCATGATATCTACCGTACTCATAATGAGCGGCAAAGCTGCTCTCAAACATTGAAGGTAATTGCAGTTTTGACCTCACGTCGTAAAGATGATTGTTTTCAACATGGTCCGTATATTGTAAACTGAGGGAGTTTGAGCGTTGATGTTTACGGTCCTAATGAACGAGTGGATGGATGGATGAATCACGTAACAATTGACTGAATACGTGTGAGGACCTCATCATGGAGTACATTAAAGTATTTACCCAGACAAACATTCTGCTTTGTACCGAACTAAATAGACGTTTATAGTTGTGTCACAGAGGAAAGTGCTACAAGTGAGCTGTCAGTATAAAGTCTCCCAGAAAGGCACGCCAGTGACGATGATACAGGTTATCCTATCGTGCAGAACAGCAGTCGTAGGATGACTGTGGACACCGTCACGGCATGTCAAGATACGATATCAAACGCACAGTACCTGACTCAAAAAGCGCTGATGGCTTAATTGAATGGCTAGATACTGACAATCTCGATGAAAATGTTGGAGGTTGAAAATTGGATATATGGGAGGCAAACTCGAAATGACGCATTCAGCATAAACGCCTAATAAGTTCTGTCACACATAGCATATCAGGAAAATGTCGATTTCTGAAACCGTGTGTGTCCAGAAGCTGTCATGTCGTGAAATGTTGGTTTTAAAAAATGAGTATCGACTATTCACTGTTGCAGTATATTATTTCGCTTTGATTGAGCTTGGTGTTTACAGTATCATTCTAAAAGAACTGAAGTCAAAGCTCTTGCAGTTATCTGTTCGTACCAGAGCATTTCGTGATCTGTAAGTGTTCCTAAAAACCAGGGCAAATGAACGACAAAAACGTACGGTATACGCAACATTTCAAACCAGATGAAATTCTTGAGGAAACAGGATCCTTGATGGTAACAGAAATGAGTTTGTAGATATCAAATGCCATCCACCCCTAGACCGTTGAACCGAGTGTTTTCACTGACAGGGAACAGAAAACACGAAAGGCACAACAATAGATCAAAAGTAGTTACACAAGACTAGTAACGCGGCGACGGAGGTCCCAAGAACAGACAGCAGATGCTGGATGCCAACTCGAAGACTGGCTCGGGCCCCACTGGAAGGGGGAGTGGTCATCATGGCTTGCACGTTTTGCCAGCGGCCATCATGCAAGGCGGGCTGCACGCCCAGGATGTGACACATGACCTGGTAGAGCTCCACGTTGGTAAAGGCAGGCATGGTCACTCCCTGCTTGAAGGCTGCAAAACACGTCAGAAAGATGATGATGAGTTGCCACTCCCTCCCACTAGCAAGGACATCATTCTCAAGACCCTCCCTCTACCATGAAGTTTTGTGTGCTTCACTTTTTTGTTTGCATCGTTACAGTTCCACACTTCTTTCTTTTCTTTCTTTTTTTGTTTGCTTTCTATCTCGCTTTCTTCTTTACTTCCTTTCGCTTCTTTCTTTCTTTCTTTCTTTCTTTCTTTCTTTCTTTCTTTCTTTCTTTCTTTCTTTCTTTCTTTCTTTCTTTCTTTCTTTCTTTCTTTCTTTCTTTCATTCTTTCTTGTTTGCTTGCTTGCTTGCTTTCTTTCTTCATGGATCTTTACTTTTATCCTGCGCCGTTTACAGTAGTTACATTCATCCGAGCATCTATTGTTCCTCCTTACCCCAGGAAAGGCGGAGGGAGGACAGACATCCAGAAAAACAAACACACACAGGTAAACATCCGCATCCGCCTGTGCGCAAATTCTCAAACACACACACACACACACACACACACACACACACACACACACACACACGTGACAGGGTGTGACTCTGTGAGTGGAGACAGCCGGTGGGCTGAAGGTGCGGTGTGGGTGTTGTCTGCTTCTCAGTCCCAGGTCTCACCTGTGACACGTGCGGCCGGGTGAGCGTGGTCACAGTGTTCGAGGGGCAGACAAACATACACACACACACACACACACACACACACACACACACACACACTACAAGGATATTAACACATACACACAAAGGCACGCTCTCGCGAGTGCACGCCTGCACACACTCACACGCACACACACACACACGCGCGCGCGCGCATACTCGCACATACACACATACACCCACCAATCCCGCATACACACACACGCAAACACACACACACACACACAGACACTTCCAAACAAACACATACACGCACGCACACGCGAGCGCACGCACACACACACACACAAAGAGGTAAAAAGCTACACACAGGGTCCCGAGGCAAAGAAGATGGCTCCCATGTCGGCGTGATCGTTGCTGTAGCCATGCATGCCTACGTAGTTGGGGAAGGACGGAGACAGCGGCTGTAACAGTACGTGTTTACATCATTGTCATTATCAATAGAAGCAGAAGCATTAGCAATAAGTGCAACAACAACAACAAAAAGCGCACACACACACACAAACAAACATACACACACACACTCGTATGCACGCACGCAAGCACAAACACACACACACACACACGCATACAAGCACAAGCGTACGCACACACACGCACATATACATACACACAGTACGCACGCACACACGTGCGCGCGCGCACACACACACACACACACACACACACAGATAAACACAATAAGGGAAGTGCCTGTAAATATTTTCTGTCTTTCTGGTTTGGCCCGTCGTAGACGTTTGAACCAAAGCTATCGACACAAGGTAGCAGCCAGTATAACATCCCACATTGTCACGGTATTTCAATAAACACAGATTTCGCTTATTTAGAATATACAACAGTTCCTGCCAGCCCACCTCCCAGTGCTCTCCCCTCTTGCATGAGTACACGGTCAGCCCCTCAGCCTCTACTCGCTTGTTGAAACCATGTCTTTTTGACAGGCGGAGATGGGCGAGCATGCTTTGGGGTTGGACGATGTGCGAGGCGCAGTGCCGTGGTTCTATCCCTGGGATGGAGAAATCTGTGTTTATTGAAATGTGTGTGTGTGTGTGCGCGCGCTCGCGCGTGAATGTCTGTGTCTATCTGTCTGTGTATCTATGTGTCTGTCTGTCTGACTGCATGCCTGTCTGTCAATCTGTCTGTGTGTCTATGTGTGTATGTCTGTCTGTGTGTCTGTCTGTGTGTGTGTCTGTGTGTCTGTCTGTCTTCTCTCTCTCTCTCTCTCTCTCTCTCTCTCTCTCTCTCTCTCTCTCTCTCATCATCATCATCATCACTGTACAGTATAACTTCGATACTGTTTAAACACGTGCACATATAAATATATTATCGTGTAATTTTATACTGTGGGTCGTCGGCCGAAATAAAGATGATGTCTAAAGTCTCTCTCTCTCTCTCTCTCTCTCTCTCTCTCTCTCTCTCTCTCTCTCTCTCTCTCTCTCTCTCTCTCTCTCTCTTACAGTGACAATAGTCCAGCCGACATCAGCAACCAGGTAGATGGGAGACACCAGCTTGTGACGCCTGAAGTGCCACTCAGTGGGAATCTCCTGCTTCCGGTACACGGACACGTGATCAAGAGTCCTCAGGTTCTGGTAGACCTACGGGTGGGAAATGGAGTAAAAACTTGTCGCATGGAGAGCATTGTGAGTGGCTCGTATAAAAACTACGTCTAGACGTGAATGAAATGTTACGATAAAGATAAACCTTAAGTTTAATCGATGTGACGGCAAAACAGAAACATTTTTGCTTTTCAGCAGGATATCGTAACGATTGTTTACGCAGTAGTTGTGCTGACTAGTTTGTTTGTTACTCTGTTCGTCGGTGGGAGGTAGGTTGCTTGGCGTGTTGGCGGGTTCTTGGTTGGTTAGTTCGTTGATTGGTCGGTCGGTTGATTGATGGATTTGTTGAGTGGTTGGTTAGTTAGGCTGAAATGGTCGTTGTAACCAACATTTCCGGACACTGTACCTGAGGTACTCTGTCCGATCAGGTGCTCTGTCCGATCGGACAGAATACCTCTGTTTGAAATCTCGGCATTTCAACGAGAACGAGACCGCACCCGCCACTCCGCCTGACTGACTTCGCACGCTCGGGGAGTTATGCTAAGATCCGGCCGCGTTAATGTATCTGCGTTTTGTGACAAACGTCTTGCTCGACGGTACTGTACTCCATGCACCTTAAAGGCTCCTACACACGTACCGGTTGTCCCCTGGTTTTGCTGCCAATCCGGTCAAGAATTGGAACGGTTGACTCATTTGCATACAATCCGGCCCGGTTCTTGTCGGTAGGGTAGGCTCTATTCCCCGACCCGGTTTCGACCGATTCGTATGCCGGGCGATGCGAGAATGACGAGAATCTCGCGACGAGTTGCCAATTTAAATGGCTGACCTGTCTCCCTTTGCACAGAAAACGCTGTATTTGGGGGATACTAAAACCCCATCCAAAGAAAATGTAAGCCATGAACAGCATTAATTTATCAAAGCTGTATGTTGAATGCATCAATAGGTCGTGAAAGTTCTGCATTTTACAAATCGAATGCAGGTCGATGCAGATCTACATGGTGAAGAATGTGTCGCCACAGCTCCACAGCTTATTGTTGCGTGTTCGCACAGAAAACGCTATATTGATACTAAAACCCCATCCAAAGAAAATGTAAGCCATGAACAGCATTAATTTATCAAAGCTGTGTGTTGAATGCATCAATAGGTCGTGAAAGATCCATAGAGCTACACGACGAAGCGTTGTTGCCATAGCTTGGATAAGGGACGTAACTCTAAATTCTGACCTCGCTTCACGTAAATGAAAATCGCTCGATTGCGCGGTCTCGGTGTAATCGTTGCGTGTGGCTGTCAACCCGATTTTTACATGCACGGTCAGACCGGATCGGGAGCAAAATCGGCTTGAAAACCGGTACGTGTATAGGCGCCTTAATGGTCCGCGTGGTTAGGGTGTAATCTTAAGCTAAACGACGTTTATTGGTGCTGCTGAAATGGTCGAAGTCGGAAACATTCGGAACGTCGTTTAGCTTAAGATTACACCCGAATCACGCGGACCGTCATGGTGCATGGAGTACAGTATCGTCGAGCAAGACGTTTGTCACAAAACGCAGATACGTTAACGCGGCCGGATCTTAGCATAACTCCCCGGGCGTGCGAAGTCAGTCAGGCGGAGTGGCGGGTGCGGTCTGAGCTGAGCGCTATCATCGGTATGTCACGTGACTGTAAGGACGAGATTTCAAACTGAGGTACTCTGTTGGATCGGACAGAGTACCTCAGGTACAGTGTCC
>JAWQFJ010021343.1:0-10000 GCA_034096865.1 Theodoxus fluviatilis
TTTGATTTGCCAGAAAGCCGAGTTGGCACCATGTATACTTACGTCACTGTTTTAAAAAAAGTATCTGTGAACACGCTTTATTATCTGGAAATATGCATGAACAAACGAATAACATTGTGGCTGACATATCTCATTTTGCCATCGTTCGTACTTGAGCCTTGTTTTCTCATGCACGGTCACGTGATCCGTAATACATCGAATGTTACGTGTTTCAACCTGGTCAAATAGCTTTAGAAGCAACATCAGGTGAAGGGTTTGTTTCGGCACATCGAAGACTCAGGTCTGTGAAATGCATGGTTTTCGTGCAGCGAGGTGGATAAGGAAGACACGCTTACTGCAGAGGACTTTATATGGGAGTAGGCACGTAGAGGGAAAATGTATTTTATATTAAATTCCAAGACAGTTGTCTACTACAACTACCAAATGTCAATCATGTTCTCTCGGACCGACTGTAGAACTGTTAATCTTCGTCTGTCTTAATACCAGTTATAATTCATTATATTATCACAATGCATGCACTGTATGAAAATTAACGCCTTTGACCACGGACAGAGACCGAATAATACATTCTGCGTTAATTAGAAAGGTGAGAAGACTTGTGTAATCTCTGACTTGAAAGGTTGCCCGTGCGAGACATCGCTGGTAAAGCCCGTCTCAAGCGAGGCGATTCTGCACGTTCCACACAGACGCTCTCAGTGTGCGTCATTGTGGCGCCAATCACGGCTCGCATTAGTGGAGCAAATGCATCAGCAGTGCTCTGCGATTGGGAGATATATGTGTCGTGTGGAAAGCGCCAGTGTGGAACGTGTAGAATCGCCTCGTGCACGACGGGCGTACAGGCCTGTTCTAATTCCGTGATGTTCGCCAATTTCGACTGGCCGCAAATGGTTTTGAGACGTGCGGCAAGGGTCGTGATAGTTTTACCTTGAAGTACGCGTCGTTGTGGCCGATGCTGCGTTCTGATTGGCTGGTCACGTGGATTTTCTGCGCATAGAGACTTGAATTTTCACGTAGTTAGAAATAAGCCGTGTCCGCCGTTGTTTCCTTTGGATCGTAAGCAAAACGCTCATCTTTAGAATTATTGACACAGATACTACGAATTTGTAAATAAAATATAGCATTAGTTTATCATACCTATATATTGAATACATAAAAAGTTCATTAATATTGCTACATCACTCAGATTGACATGTGATCGAAAGAGCAATGTTAAAGTCGAGTTTCGGCCATGTGGCAACATGATGCTACTCGGCTTATCATGTAACTCAGTGATGCAGTAGTGGCGTGTGCACATCACTCCAGTCACTGGCGGCGTACTCATATGCAGCAGTCCCCGATTACAAGGTCACTTGAGTCCACTGCGACTTCCCTCACATCGGGTACTTTGCCCAATTAGAACTGGCCTTAAGAGACGTCGACGGAAGAAATGGGACACCGCGATCATCTCCCCACAGTGCATCGCCGTCGACTTTTACCATGACGCCTCGTAGGGAAAAGCCAACAGACGCCACGATCTGACGGTGTATTAAAAATGAATACGCAATGCCGGGCTCAAGTCCAAGTCTTGGGCTAATAATGATAAAAAGTAGGATTTCACGACGTGGAATCCCGTCAGCTTCGTCGGCCTGGGAAATCCGTAGGATGCGGGTCCGTATGTTGTTGACTGATGTGGCGTTGATAAGGGCAGTAAGTCAATGAGGTTCTTGTGCGCTGGCGACTGGATTGCAACCTGTCACGCAGTGCTTGTTTCTGAGTCCTCGGGAAAGACTACAGTTTGAACGCTATCGATACTCACAGTATTCCGCCATTCTGCCTAGCGCAAATAATGCAGCTTTCTGTATTAAAGCGCATGTTCAAAGGTGAATATTGCATGCGAGGCTGTGTTTCATTGTAGGCTTATAAAAAGCTTCAAAGCCGGAAAGGTTCCTTGGGAGATATCGAAAAGGGACTAAACGTCTTGGTTTTGTCTGGACTCCCGTTACTTGTTATAAACAGTAAGACGCAACTCATGGAGCTCACTGAGTACAGGGATAAATACATTTATTTGAGATATATTCTCATTAAATCACACGCAACTGAGTTCAAATATCTTATCCAAATATGATTTTCTTTTTACATAGTCACTTCAAGACGGTATCACGATTAGCGAAACTACAAACTGTTCATTTAAAAGAAGTTGCTTTTCTGCTTTGTCTTCGACGGAATTTGTTTTCCATTTGCAGATAAACGCAATGCTCTTCCTCACTATTATGGACTCTCAATAACAATTTCATGGCTGTTTTATTTAAACATTTCAAAGCAAACCCAGGAGGCATAGTAAAGTTTATTGTTTCACGAGCTCATCATCAAAAGCAATTGTCTATATTCTTATCAAGCGCCACCTTCTTCTCATATGAAATAGTCGTCAAAATGTCGGTGCTTACAGCACGCTAGGAAAGTGCTTTGGGGTAAACGATTACTTTTTCCATGCGTGACAGACTCGAAAGGCACACGAAGAATCTAATGCAGGAGGAAACGAAGTTAATGTTTCGCCAACACACGCTATCAATTCAATCAATTAGGTTGCACGTCTTCATCAAGACAAAAAGGCACTTTAAAAGCTATTTCCTCCGTCATTACAACCAATGCTGGAGCGTGCGAGGAGCACATGAAAATCACAGCTATGAAATGCGCGCCATTTACGTTAAGCATCTTCTTTGTCAACCCGAAGATAGAACACGCCTAAAACGCAGAAAAGGCAGAACCGCTCTTTACTGGGCAGTTAACTCCTTCGTTTTCCGTCAATCACCACAACCAACAAGTGTGGCTATCGCCTCTGGGACTCGAGCGAAACAGATACACTTTTTCTGTCATCAGGCTCGCTCGAGGTGGCGTTTGTAAAGAGCGATCGAGTTAACAACTTGCCATTGCACAGGTAAGGGGCTGCCTGGGGAGGGAAAAAAATCTCCTCGATGCTCTTTTGGGGGCAATTTTGAGCGAATGCCGCAGCTTATAAACGACACGCTAGTTCATCAACTAAATTACGTCAAACAATCGCCCGTCCGGGGTCATTTCCTCTGGGAGAATGGGCTAATTTTACCTGAATGGGAAGATTTTTTTCGAGGGTAAAGCAGCCAGGTAAAGGACAGCGGGAGGCTGGGGGCTGAAAGCTAGCGCCATCTAGACGAGCAGTAATTGGCCGGAGGTTGAGTGCGGTGTGGGTTACTACAAGCGGCTGGACACTTTGTTCACTAAACGTGGTCAGTCATCACCCATTAGAAGAATAGACGCCCTCTAAAGTCCCTTCCACACCGTTTATCACTGTCGAAGCTACCAGGACAAGGGATCGAACACTTGAGTGCAAACGTTGGGGGCGAGTCGTAAAGGTGGCGAGATGCTATCGTGTTGCCTCATCTTCGCCGCCGCTGCAGCCACCAACGTCCTCTTCGGGCCTCGGTCCCTCGTCACTTCCTGGGGCTGCGAGTCTGACGGCAATTAATGCTCTCCCCTTGGAGGGGGCGCGACCAAGTTCGCGCCATGACGACACGTCGCAGCCGTCCAGTAAAGCTCGCTGTCAGCCGTGGAGATGGGGCGATAAAAAGGTAATTTTGTCATCAGGACTTGCTCATCAATGCCTGGCTGCCCTCGGGCCCTCCTCGTTTATGGGATGACGTTCGGTTCTCCAACGCCACTTCAAAGATGGTAGAGCCATTTGTCAGAGCTTGAATGGCTAATTGATAACTCATTTCTCGCGATGTCGATGTCTCTCTCTCTCTCTCTCTCTCTCTCTCTCTCTCTCACTCTCTCTCACTCCCTACTCGTCCCTCGTAGTTGAGGCAGCAAGGTGAGAGAAGGCGGTGACTATGCAAATGTATTGTGGCTACAACGATGCACTCATGCCAAAAACTGAAGCATTTGATTTTAATAAAACAGGAGAAAAGAATATCAATAGGTGCCTTAAATTTAGAATTGACTCTACGTTATCATCGTTATCGTTATCACATCGTCGTCGTCGTCGTCATCATCATCATCATCATCATCATCATCATCATCATCACCATCACCATCACCATCACTTTCACCATCACCATCACCATCACAATCACAATCACCATCACCATCACCATCACCATCACCATCACCATCACCATCACCAAGAAGAAGAAGAAGAAGAAGAAGAGGAAGAGGAAGAGGAGGAGGAGGAAAAGGAGGAGGAGGAGGAACAGTAGGAGGAGGAGGAGGAGGAGAGGGAGGAGGAGGAGGAGGAGGAGGAGGAGGAGGAGGAGGAGGAGAGGGAGGAGGAGGAGGAGAGGGAGGAGGAGGAGGAGAGGGAGGAGGAGGAGGAGGAGGAGGAGGAGGAGGAGGAGGAGGAGGAGGAGGAGGAGGAGGAGGAGGGGGAGGGGGAGGGGGAGGGGGAGGGGGGGGGGGAGGGGGAGGAGAAGGAGGAGGAGGAGGAGGAGGAGGAGGAGGAGGAGGAGGAGGAGGAGGAGGAGGAGGAGGAGGAGGAGGAGGAGAAGCAGGAGGAGGAGGAGCAGGAGGAGCAGGAGGAGCAGGAGCAGGAGAAAAAAATGGTAACATCAACAACAGAGAAAACAACATCACCGACAATCACAGCAGTAGAAACACTTGCAGCAGCAGATGCAGCAGCATTAGCAACCATTCAATGACATCGTCACGTAATTCTTGTCAGGGCAGCACCTTTTGGCACACTAAATCAGTATTGGGTCACCATAATGACCACAGCATAATCCGTTTTATGAGCACCGTAATATTAAAAAAAATGTCCTTATGATTTTGTCAAGGCGGATGAGCTTTTGACAAATGTGTAAAGTCATAGTCTGAGTTTGATGTTTTTTCCCCCTTTGTATCTGGGAATTATTGCTGAAGTAATTTTTATACAATCATCATTCCTTAGGAAAAGCCACAAACTCTGATCAAGACTGTATCTTGACCCGCTCTATACCACAGAAGCCCGCAAATGTAAACACTCGAGGTAGCAGCTTCAGCTGAAGGAAAATGTCTCAGCAATCGACCTACTCTGAGGCTGGGTAAAGCAAAAGGGTGCAGATGCCTCTTCCCAAAGCAGTTTTACGTATGTATGTATGAGCGACTGATCAAGGACGATATACTGCTTCCCTCAATCAACCAGAACAGGGTGTACATGCAGTCAGGTTGACTGAATTGAGCCGATTTAGGTCACAGAATACTAGAGCTTAATTACAATAATGTCACGCCGTCCAACAATGATGCTGTCGTTTCAACGGGCATTCGTCTGATCGAATTCATGCGGCTCTCAAACAATAACGACGGACTCTTGGAAAATATTTCATTTGGCGCATTAAAGGATATTTGCAATAGCCATCAAGACCTATGAATCACCGACGGCATGTTGATGGACTGTCGCGAGGCAAGCAATAACCACGTTGCCCATTCCTGGTGCCTCTCCATGCAAGAAGGGCTCTCGGTAGACCAAGTAAAGATCAGTGGGCTCTGACGTCAAAGCAGTTACTGAATTTTTCTTCCGGTTTGATGACGCGACTGCTCTGTGACTCCGGTAACCAGTACCGACGTGTGACAGTCGCAAGGCCACTCATTCACTGCTGTTTACACACGTGTTTGCTTGGGCTTTTTGAATGCATGGCGGACAGAGGATGGAGGACAATGGCGTGTGATGCGTTGGTGGGCGGAGGAGCTACTACTTGATACAATTTCCCATTTCTTGCTGTTTGCTAGTCGTGCCCTCTAAACGCAGTTTTTTCCTCCTCATTCTCTCTCTCTCTCTCTCTCTCTCTCTCTCTCTCTCTCTCTCTCTCTCTCTCTTTTCTCTCTCTCTCTCTCGCTATTAACTCTGTCCATCCTCCTCCTCCTCCTCTTCCTCCTCGACCTCCTCCTGATCCTCCTCCTCCTCCTCCTCCTCTTCCTCCTCCTCCTCCTCCTCCTCCTCCTCCTCCTCCTCCTCCTCCTCCTCCTCCTCCTCCTCCTCCTCCTCCTCCTCCTTCTCCTCCTCCTCCTCCTCCTCCTCCTCCTCCTCCTCATCATCATCATCATCATCATCATCCTCCTCTATCCAACTGTAGCAGCAGCTGGTGGTCCATTGGCATGGATGGTGTGACTTTCTCTCTCAGAAAACCGTACACGTAACTATGGGCTATGCAAATACAATCTGTTCACCGGCAGAAAGAGGCAAACCTCTATGATAATGACGTGTATAAATATTGATTTGTTAGTACAGAACAATTTCCTGTTTGTGTTACACTTGTAACAGTTTCCATTTACACACGAGCGTAACTCATGCAGAGATATAGACATATGAATTCAATGAATTTGTTTAATATACATTTTTATTCTTAAAAATGTTTGGTTGGCTGTGGTGTCTGGAACAAGGAGGTCATTGATCAAAATAAAAATCTTCAGTAATGGTTGTGTACAATATGTTTTAGCGTCTTTCATCGACTTTCACATAGCAGCCGCAGTGCAATACCCAGCCGTGGTCAGACTATGGTTGTCCAGGCGTGAGGGAAATCTGCCCTTTGTTCTCAATGATGCGAGCACGGGTAATGTAAAGCGCCTGGAAGCGTGGTCGAGACCAACAACATTGGAAGATCCACAGAAAGGCTTATGTCTGTGAATATCCCTCTCAAACACTCCTCGCTTGCGTGCATATTGGTGACATTCATACAGAGAAGGACCCGCTCGCAACGTAGGCCTCCGTCAGTCATGTCCGACCATGGATTCTGGCCCTGAAGCCGTCGTCCGGCTGCAGAACCCGCTGTGACTGTGCAGTCCAGTCTTTGGGTGACAGTCCTTGTCGCAGCTGTTGCACTCGAGGGTGTTGGTGTCGTCATTGAAGAGCTGGTGACCTCTAGCATGGAGCCAAGCGTACGGGGCAAGTGCATGCACCATGGAAAGCTCGACCTGCGTTTAAATGCATACAGTAGTGAACTATTCTCATCCACATTGTTTTATCTGCAAATCATGTATCTGTGTCTTTAAAATCGAGGGCATAGCAAGTGTTTCAGATTTGACCCTGTGAATACAGTCATGAGTGTGAAGGACTGTTGTGCAAATGACAAGGATAGGAGAAGTTACTCAGCACCCTCTATATATTGATGCAACATCAACATGATAATGGCCAAAGTAGCCACAACAAAACGACAAGAACTAAAGGATTGATCGTGCAAGTGGTCCAATGATCAGGGGGTACAGTGTGAAGAGGTTTGCTACCCATACATGGGTCGCTGAATACAACCACATCTTTAAGTTTACCTTTTATATTTCGGCGAGTGTTTCGTTGCATCATTTTCGTACATCGAAATAAACCTACGGCTGCAGAAATGAACATCCTTTGCTGTGCTTTTAATATCTTCCAACCCAACAAGCACCACCGTAGCACCTCCCACCTCCACCCCACCCCCACCCCTCTCCCCTTTTTGGGTTTTTTATTTTGTTGCTGCCTATTGCTCTTCCCGCTTGACGAGGTAAGTTTTATACTCTCGTCTATTCCTCCTTCTCCCAACCCCCTTCATTTCCAATCTTTCTTAATATATCCATTCTCTAACCCCCACCCCCAAGCCTGTCTTCCCTTTTCCCACTTCCGTTCTGTTTCCCCACACCCCGCCTTCATTCCTACCTCTACCCGACCCTTCTCCTCGCACTTCACTTTTATTAGAGCGATCAGGGGAAGTTCGGGCGTATACGGAGTGGTCTCAATAACGTCTGCTTCCATCCCAGAAAATCCACCACAGTTGTCTCCTACCTGACCACCCAGAGTCCTCCTTCTGTCCCCTTGCTTTCTGTTACTCGCGCACCCCGGGTGGGGCCCTGCCGGATGGCCTTCCTAATGCTGGGCCCTGATCCCCCAAAGCCACAGCAAGGTAGGGTGGCTGCTCATTTGCGGGTGTGGGTGGAGCCAGAGGAGACAGACGGAGCCTTGAGAAGATGTCTTACTGTCTTTCCGTCTCGTCGCTGTTGGTTCTCAGTGTTCTGTGACAATCTGTTTAAGGTTTCGAAGGAATGACGTATCAGTGTGTGGGAACAGATTCTTGGTAGCTTTTAATGGCATTCTACTATGCACAGATGACGAGGATGCATTATCGGTGGTAGGGCAGCTGGCCAGCGTGTGCTTGGTGTGGGGTTAACTGACCAAAAATATGTCGGTAAGTGACCAGATGAAAGATATAGTCGTTTTCGTGTACATTCGTATTTTCTTTTCTTTTCTTTATTAGGAACGCCTCTGGTTGTCTTCTCGTTGGAACAAAACTGGCTATTTAAGAATGAATGCATGGAATTTTACGGTCTATTAGGCTTTATGGGCATTGTGAGGCCATTGATTATACAATCACAAGAACTGGTTAGAGTAAGTTTAGGTCAAATCTCGATTTTTTTTTTCATTTCTCGCCTTTTACGACTTGTATATGAAGACGCGGTGAATGTATTCTTAACAGCAT
The DNA here is from genome assembly GCA_034096865.1 of Theodoxus fluviatilis. Taxonomy (NCBI): domain Eukaryota; kingdom Metazoa; phylum Mollusca; class Gastropoda; order Cycloneritida; family Neritidae; genus Theodoxus; species Theodoxus fluviatilis. Next base: position 8,427 of record JAWQFJ010021343.1, read on the forward strand.
CTAAAGGGTGTTTTAAGGGTCAACATGAAAAATAAGCAAATGACCATCACAAATGTGCGTTGCTTAAAAAAGGGAGTACCGAAGGCAGGTTTTGGGGTTTTGAATAGTAGCATTCTGTAAACCAGAGTCAGTAGATAGACTCTGGCACAGTTCGCAATGAATGCGTAATAGGCTTGACCCTTCGCATTACAGCCTTGCGCCAAAAATAGTTCGTTCTGATACTATTTTTCTCTCCACTTTTTACAGAAATCATTCAGATGTCAAAACTTGTTTCCATTTCAACACAAACATTTTATTGTATCGAATAAACGCTTGTTTGTTGTCTCAACAAGAGTAAGTTAAGAGTCTTGTGCGAAATAGTCTTAGAACTACTTTAACGGCGAATGTCAGGGAGCACATCGGCTATCCCACAAGCCTCTCGTGTGACCTCCGTATGAATAAATTGGCCAAAAACCTTCCATCACGTGATGTGAACTGTGCTAGAGATACTTTTGCCGGTAGGCGAAATCTCTAGTTTACTAGAATGGAATAGTAGGGGCATTCCTTATTCATGGTGTTGTTGTTATTGTTGTTGTTGCGGACGTCGAATTTAACTTGTTGACCGTTAAATGTGTTGCACTACGGGCAGCAGCGTTGGCCTATTCGCATCAGTTGGAAAGACTAAGTAAATCTGACTTAATGACCCACTACACGCATCAACTGATTCGTGTCCTGGTTGTCCTTACCATTATCACACAGGGACTTCAAAGAGATTTTCAATGCTGAGGAAAGCTTAAGCGGTCGTTCCTTTCAAACCCCTCTAGTGAAGATTCGATAATGGAAAAGTCCTTAGCAACAATGATTAAATTCACTGAGAGTAGACGGTCGTGCACGGGGGTGTGAGAGGACGAGAGAGACACGGTGTTAGATTTCTCAGGTTAACGAGATTTAACCAAACCCAGTCTCCGACGTGCGTGGAAACTTAAAAGCGAAAAGTGGACCTCTCACACGCTTCCCATGCAGTCGCGGCGACGAACGCTGCCTTGATTCCTTCGAGATGGAAGACACATCCGGGCTCTATGCGTGACGACTGCAAACAACGAGAGTGCATCTTACTCAGATTGCCTCTAAGCAATCATAGCTTTCTAACTCGGATCATCCATCCTTCCACCAGAGGGTTTGCTCATACGAAAGGTTCGTGCACATCGGAAGCTTGGATGGAGGTTCAGACTGCAGGGAACTGTCACATCATATGGGTGTATTCATTGGATCTAGAAGAAAGTATGATCACATACCACTGCTTAAATCATTATACTGTCCATCGATTGTGAAAAATTACGCCGTATCTGGCTGAGGTTTGAAACAGGGAAGTGGAGTAGACAGACATGAGGCTTGTTCAGAAGTACTCAGCGCTGCATGAGCGCTTCAAGTTGGCAATTGAGCGCTCTTTGCCACTCCTGAACGCCTAAGTTGTAGTGCAGCGCTTCACTTGTTAAAGGGGAGGTAAATCTTCTGCGCCCCATGTTGTGTTGATAGACGCGAAGAAAGTATTTTCTTTGCCACAGACATCGTTTATGCACGTTTACATGTATTCT
>JAWQFJ010021343.1:17500-22500 GCA_034096865.1 Theodoxus fluviatilis
CAATTAGCAAATGCACAAGTGTTTGTTTTCAAATTTCCTTGCGTGGTTTTATCAGCCCATTTAGATGTCATATAAAGGTCGATTTGTATCGGTGCCAGTATTTAAAAATATGCATAGATATGTCTGCATGTTGTCTGTCTGAGGTAATTTGTGGGTCTCTACATCGTCTGTAGCGAAACACTCAGGCAGTTGGTTACAGTTTGTGTAGCAGTACGTCTGTCCGAACGCCTGCATGCCTACGCGTTGCTTTCCAGCACATTGCTTGCATGGGACTCCAACCCAAGTGCCAGTGTTTACGTCCATGTTCGCCTCCTCGTTTCGCATGCTAATGCAAAGGCAGATACTAAAACCCAGTCCATTCATTTGAAAGTGTGGATGCTGTTTTGCACATTGTCGTCGAAATGAAAATCGCAGGTCGTTTTGTTACAACTTGAGTTGAAGTGATTGCGTATTCGTACGCTGAATTCCTTCGACCGCCATATTGTAGGTATGTCACAATGAAATGTTTTTTTTGGGGGGTGGAGGATTCAAATACACCATTAAAAAGCTCTAAAAAGTGGAAACATTGTAGAAAAAACCATTTTAAAATCGGTTAATAATTTTTTTAATGACGTTTATTTGAAGGATTAACATATTTGTGAAGAAAAGTGTTCCCAAATTTGCTTCGTATTACAAATGGCCAGAACTCCGTTGTTTTTTGCTCAATTATCTCACAACTTGGCAGGTGGGCTTCTTATATCATGCAGATGATCTAACCAAGTGTTGACAGAAGGAAAAATACTGGGCCTTGAAACAAACAAAACAAACCACAACATACACGATGTAGCAGACAGCAAAGACCTAATCCGCCAATCAAAATACTGCGATTTGGTCACGTGACAAGAACCTCTGTGTACCTGCATGTTTTGTATTACAAATGGCCAGAACTCCGTTGTTTTTTGCTCAATTATCTCACAACTTGGCAGGTGGGCTTCTTATATCCTGTAGATGATCTAACCAAGTGTTGACAGAAGGAAAAATACTGGGCCTGGAAACAAACAACGCAACAAACCACAACATACACGATGTAGCAGACAGCAAAGACCTAATCCGCCAATCAAATACTGCGATTTGGTCACATGACAAGAACCTCTGTGTACCTGTTGATCACCAAAACTGTTTTCTCACTATAAAAAAAGGATTAGAGCCACTGTAAATGCCCAGAATCAATCACAAAGATGTCCATTTAACCACATCCACGTGTTTATTTTTTGAAAACAACAGTGTAAATGCTCGTAAATTCAGTCTTGTCATCACCCGAAAACCGGTCAAAATGAGAAATGGCCGTCACACGATCATCCGCATAACGTAAGTTTCTACTGATCTAAACAACTCAGACCGATGAAACTTCGCAAAAATTATCTTGAAATGGTAATCTATCGACGTTTTTTACTTTGGACGTCCTTTGTAACTGTTGTAAGAAATGTTATCATACCTTTTGAAGAGGTGATTTTGCCGCTATTCTTTTTCTTTTCCCTTTCGGCAGAGAGCGCTACGAATAAAAAACGTCGCTTCATCTTATCGTATACTTCGTTGTCACCAAATTTGGTTGACAACCAAGCTATAGATAGGTCACTAGAAGCCTTATTAGTTTACATGGTTTGGCAAGCCCGCCCAAAACAGGAACACACTTTTCCCGCTTCTGCGCAGACGTCAAAATAGCCTCACTGACATACCTACATATTGGCAGAATGTATACTTATATAACATTGTAGAACGTTCGTATAAGTAGGTAGTGGAAATGCGTTAAGAAAATGCACAGAGAATTGATGTGCATACCCGCTTTCAGTGTGTTTGCTTATACGCATGCAGGTGTTGTGGTTCTTTGTGCAAATGTGTATAATATACGTCATAATTATATTATAATTATGACGAAGAAAAATTCAATTTTAGCCCACAATGTCTATCACAATTCAAGCCGACACTCCGCTATCAATGTGTCATTATTCGTACCAGTGCTAGCGACTGACTGCTCCCATTGAGTCATTTCAAGTTTGCATCAACGTGCAACAACTAATTAGTGTGCCAATGCAGGTGATATATAATTTCTTCACTTACTCATATATGCTCCTAATCGGAATATTGTGTACGTTGTGTTCACTTTATGTAAACTCTATGTAAACGCTTTCTCCTCAGGCCTCGAAGTTGAAGCATACACAAAGATGTGGCGTAGAGATGTCCAAATTTCATGTAGGCCTACTAATATCTGAAGATGTCGGTAATTTTTCAGCATAAAAAGACATATACACCAGTGACATGAGTGAACATCTAAATAATTTGATCCGCTTTATTTATTGCTACCTGTATATGATTTGTTTCCCTAACCACTGCCTTCCTCATTTAGGTTTTGTTCCTCCTCTACTCAAATCCCTTCTCCTGTTCCTCCTCCCCCTTTGCTCCTCTTGTTCCTCCTCCTCCACCTCCTGCCACCGCCTCGTGCTCATAACATTTCTGGTTCTGGTGCTCATAGTTTTCTTGCTCCTGTTCCTTTTCTCTTTGCTCCTCTTGTTCCTCCTCCTCCACCTCCTGCCACCGCCTCGTGCTCATAACATTTCTGGTTCTGGTGCTCATAGTTTTCTTGCTCCTGTTCCTTTTCTCTTTGATCCTCTGTCGCTTGCTTCTGCTCTTCCACCGTTGCTGCTTTATGCTTCTGCACTTGCTGCTATCCCTGCTTCTCCTGCATTTGTTCATCCACAGTTTCCTCCTCTTCTCTCATCTCTAGCTCCTGTTGCTGCCCTTTTTGCTTGTTGGTGCTCCTGCTTCTGTTACTCCTGTTGCCCCTCCATTGCCCCTCCGTTGCCCTTCCAACTCCTCCTGCTCCTGCTCCTCCTGCTCCTGCTCCTCCTGCTCCTGCTCCTCCTGCTTCTCCTCCTGCTTCTCCTCCTGCTCCTTCGCCGCCGCCTCCGCCTCCGCCTCCGCCTCAGCATTTGCATTTCTTCTCGATTCTTAAACCTCTTTATGTTCCATGTGTATTCTAGCGAATTTTCTTTCTTCTGCTCCGTTTTTACTCTGACAGTCAATTTGGTACATTTCTGCTTCAGCTGACATCTCCCAACACAACGCGTTCATCATTGGATAAACGCATCTTTTCCTAACAGACTGACAGAAATGAAACGATATCAATTTCTCTGTCAGTTTTGTAAAACGCATGGTTCAATTGTACCTTTGCTGAAAAAGTTTTAAGTTTTTTTATATTACTCTCATGCTTGTAATTGCATTAACTGGACAGACGAACAGTTCTCGCTAACACGACATCTTTGTCATGCATCAATATTATTAGATATTAATATCTGGTGACTGGTACTCCGTGCAAATTGATGTTTACTCGATCGGATTCTACTTCCCACTCTGTGTGAGCTGTGACGCTAATACGGTAATGGGATAAAGCAAAAGGAGCACTGAGGTAGCGCGATTTATTTTAAAAAAAGTGGCGGCAGTGCAGACAACTTTCAAGTTGTTAAATGAAATGCACAATAAAGTTTGAGATAAAAATATCCCAAATCCGGAATATGTCTCCGGTAGTGTTATTCTCAAGATGCATGTTTTTAAAATAATAGTGATGGGATGATTTCCCGACTCTGGAAGAATATTCCCATTAAAGAAAATGTAAAGCTTTTCTTCCTAAAGAAGTAATATGCGTTTGTATAATCTCACATATTTCCTGTTTCAAACTTTTCCTGTGAAACCTCCGGAATGCATGTTAACAAAATATCATTTTTTTAAAATTCCTAATACAGAGCCGAAATCGTACAAAAGGTACATAGATTTTTCTCAATTAGTTGACTTAGTAAAGTATTTCTTGTACAAACTGCAGTATAGATTTATATGTGAAGGTAATGTGAACGAAGGTATTTTGTCAGGTTTTTATTTTTCTTATCTCGTCACCTCGTTCCTTACACGATATACAAAGATTCGTGTTGAGAAATATTCTGAACGGCAAAAAATTCAATGGAATGGCCGCAAATAATTTTGCTGTCACGACTGACATGCTTGCATCAAACTCAACTCTCTCGTAGCACTGTTTTCGAGGTCGAAAATTGCCATTTGAGTCGCGTAGATAATTATGGAAAATCGATCTATCGCTTCACGCACAGCATGCTTTTTTCAATTCATGTGACCACAGGTGTTTTGCATCTCCGCGTGCACCCATTCAGTCGCTTAAAAAAAATATATCATCCATTCCCATCCCACTTGCAGATGCAGATGTTCACGGTTTTTCTATTTTACTCTATGATCATCTTTGTACTTATGGAGCTAAAGCTGTAACGACTCGTGCCGAAATATCCGCAGCAGGCATGTAGACTCCATTCCAAGTATTGCAACACTAGCAACAAATCGATGTGACAACTCTGACTAGTACATTTCAGCTGCATCAACGGCAAAATGGTTTGCCGAACAGATAACAAACTAACGCATCTGAGAGGAAAAATCGTACTCATATTAAGAATGGCAGATCTGCTAAATTGACTCTTTGCAATCACCGTGCTACCCCCGACTCTATTCAAAGATTTTTAAATATCTATTTCATTTTTAAGAAAACGTTTGTATAAGAGAATTATGTGACTCTTATAAATCAAGAAGTGTTCACTGCATCCCTGTTTTGCAGTAGTTTTGATGCAGAATGCTGGGAGGTTAAAAAGTTGAGCAAGTGAATAAAGCGTTGTGTGCTATTCGATTGAAGTTTTAGACTCCAGAAACACATGTGCATAATTTAAGACGGATAGATTGGCAAGTATTTAAGTTTTGGTTGGTTTATGATTTCCAGATCATGACTCAATGCAATTAATGCTAATGATGCACATGCTATTCAGAAACATGTCGGCGACAAAACATGATCTTAGGTTGCTCACGTGTCGAAGTGCCACAGGCCACTACTAGATCGTTTTCCTCGCATTTGATTAACAAACTAAATATTAAACGTGTACTTCGCAGGAATGATCAAGTTCATTTTAAATGTATAT
>JAWQFJ010021343.1:32500-37785 GCA_034096865.1 Theodoxus fluviatilis
ACCCCCTGAAAACCCCCAAAAGACTTGTACCTTCAAAGGGGCAATTTATTGTTACCAAGACGTAAACAGAGAATTAGCGCGTATTTGAAGAAAAAGATATCCACTCAACATCACAGGACTCGGGTGTGTGAAAAGCACATACTGAACGTATATCTGCCCTGTCCATGAAAAAGTTGTAATCTGCATTCATAAAGCAGCTAGACGGGATACAGTGAAGCATTGATATGTAAAATAACTTATTTAAATTCTCTCACGAAGGATTGCTCCTTCAAAGAGATCTGTTGTTTACTGGAAAGTAAGTGAAGGATCCACACGCCTTTCTGAAAAAGAAAGCTTTTCTCCAAACACGTCATGACATGACGTCTACCAAGAAAATACTGACGGTGCCTGCCCTCAAGACTCTCTTACGCATCCGTATTATTAACGCACATTGACGGAACTCGTGTGTGTAGATATGTACAACAACAACCTCTACTTGATTCAAGTTTTGTTGTATCTTCTGATAGATGTATTACTTACCGGAAATAAAAGCAAGTGATTCGCGCGAATATCTAGGACAAGGGAGCAGCCCTATCCATACATCATCCGACGCAGCATGTGGAAAGGAGACGCTGATGGTGTCTCTGCTATCTAGATTTCCGTGTACGTCCGCGTTTCATAACGTGAATAGACTGGATACGACGCGGCTTCTGAATGCGTCCGTCACCATCACGCTGATTAAAACACGATAAGTGCAAATTGCGACACCCATCATTCCTCTGTCGCCTTTGTTGGGACTGTCGGCACAGCGGCCGTCATACCTGGGATCGCGCCCCCACGGGGGAGTCACTACACGGTATCGCGTGACGAGACACGCCGGTCGCGCACGCAGCCCCAGAACGAACCCAAGCAGCGAAGAGCGGAGTATTCGCATAAGCTTTTTACATCGCCGCACTCAGAAATGATCGGTCATGCTGCTTGGCTTCCAATACCGTACGTCCCCCTCACCCCCACCCTTCTCTCAGCCCCCCCCCCCCCTCCCCCGTTCTCCTTACCCCGCTCTCCCTCCCCTCCTTTCCTTCATCTCATTCCCCATGCAAATGCCACCCTCCATCAATGACTCTTTCTCTCCAACTGTCACACCTACCTCCTTTTTTTTGGTGAGTTGTCTTGATGGCTGATTCCACCCAGTAACTTTATTCCCCCGACCCTCAACCCCGTCAGTTATCCTCCTCTTTCATTCCTCGCCTTCGCATCTCATCTCACTCATCACATACCCACCATCTTCCAATTAACCCCACCCCCAAACACCCCACCCGCACCACCTATCCACCAGACTGAGGACTGGGAAACCCTTCCGTCTTCCTCATTCCAAATCTAGCCGTTGATGGGATTTCGAGGCTGCCCCTTTTGGTTTTCTTTTTCTTAAATTTTTCTCACAACATTGCTTTCTATTTCTCACAACATTGCTTTCTATCCCCCCCTTTTTTCTCACAACATTGCTTTCTATCCCCCCCCCCTTTTCTCACAACATTGCTTTCTATCCCCCCCCCCTTTTTCTCACAACATTGCTTTCTATTTCTCACAACATTGCTTTCTATTTCTCACAACATTGCTTTCTATTTCTCACAACATTGCTTTCTACCGCCCCCCTCCCCCTTTCTTTTCTCACAACACTGCTTTCTATTTATCACAACACTGCTTTCTATTTCTCACAACATTGCTTTCTATTTCTCACAACATTGCTTTCTATTTCTCACAACATTGCTTTCTATTTCTCACAACATTGCTTTCTATCCCCCCCCCCTTTTTTTTCTCACAACATTGCTTTCTATGTTCTCTCTCCTTTTTCATTTTTCTCACAGCTTTGCCATCCACGTGACCCCTGACATTTCCACATTTCGATTTTCCACTTTCCCTTTTTTTCTGTAAGCAGGAATATTGGCCCCCATCCCTTTCATCCTCTATCCTCTCCTCTCTCTCTCTCTCTCTCTCTCTCTCTCTCTCTCTCTCTCTCTCTCTCTCTCTCTCTCTCTCTCTCTCTCTCTCTTCTCTCTCTTCTCTCTCACACACACACACACACACACACACACACACACACACACACACACACACATACACACACACACGTAAGCACACAATCACACGCACCCAAACACACGCACGCACAAGGGAGAGCAAAGCACACACACAACGCACATGCACACATGCACACACACACACACTCACATGTAAGCACACAGATTCCCTCCTTCTCTATCATTTCTATCCCATCCACCCTATTCTCCACGACAAAGGCAGTGTTTTAGGGGTGGGTGGGTGGGTGGGTGGGGTTGTGTTGATTGGGTGGGGAATGCTGAGTACACCAGATATCCATGCCCCGAGGGAGAGCAGACAGTCCGGTCTTGCATGAGAAGCGCCCCTAGCCCCCTAGGCTCTCCGTCTGGCGACTGCACGGAGCCCAGCGTCCGCTTTCAGCATTTCCATTAATCCACACTGGCGCACCCCGAGAGTTGGGATGAGCCCGTGATCTGCAGAGCCACCCGCGGTCTCTCAGGCACGCCGTACCCCACCTCTTCCCTCCCCCCCTCCCCCCTCCCCCTCCCCCCCCCCTCCCCCCCCCTCCCCCCAGGAATCGAGCCATGCTAGGAGAGAAGAGCGGGATGGAAGGGTTGGGGGGAGGGGGGGGGGGGGGGGGGGGGGGGGCTGGAGAGTGACTATTACAACCCGCACGTGCATTCCCCGACGCGGCGTGTGCGTGCGCGCGCTCGCGTGCTTGCGTGTGATAGGCAGTCGTGGCGCTGCGAGTTAGATCTGCACGACGCCGCTTGTGTTTAGGATAATTAGAATTCACGCGGCGTTTGGGGAGAGCGGGCGAGCAGTGAGGAAGAGACTCGAGGAGTGGAGGCAGGGGGTGGGTGAGGAGCACAAGGGAGTGGCGATGGAAATGGGGGGTGGGAGTGGGGATGGTGTGGGTTAGGGAAAAAAGTACGAAGGCCGATGGAATGGGAGGGTGGAAACGGGGAGGTAATGACAGACCGCAAAGACGTCACTCTTCACGCGAACATCGGCGCCACTGCCCTCATCACAGAATCCCATTTTCAACATTAGACCAGACGTCAGTGATTACGAGACAATCTGTGGAATTCTGTCGAAGACTGCATGCGGTGGACGGGAGTTCAGAGCAACTAAAATGGAGGGCGTAGGTGGTTGCGGGAGTTTCCAATGAACAGGGCACGCTTGTTGTCAGGATGTTCTCTTCTCGTGATAATCGAAGGGGAGGTCCCGAAAGACTGCGAGCTGTTGCACAGCCAATAAGCTGCCAGTTTTGGGCCGTGATTAACCTCTGACGTCGTTGTAGCTCCTCCCTCCCACCTTCTGCCCTTCTCTTCCCCTCCCTCGATTTGGCAACTGTCCCCCACTCCCTTCCTTTCGCAATCTCCAAACTTTGATGAGGCCACTGAGTGTGTTCTCGCTGCTGTTCGTCATCGTTGCTGTTTCCCAGTTGGAGTTCGAGATCATAAAACATCGTTGCGGATGATGAGGGCATTATTAAAATCTGCACTCGTGCGCGGCCGATGATTTTGAGGCTCGATTCGGACAATCTTGGCCATTAACCGTCTTTTCGCACCGAATGTTCGTGTCACGCATGATTAGCGTTAGAATTACAGTATTCCTGTAGTTGTTTCTGCAGACGGAACCATCTCGTAATCACAGTTGCCTTACACGATGGAGCTCTGTTAGTCATTCTCATCGACTCTATAGCAGTTGATGACAAAGTGCAGCCCTTGTACTGAGAGTGAACGAATACTCTCTCTTCTACCCTGCAGTGGAATATCTGTTTACTTGTTGTTGGTGATACCTCTTCATGCAGGATGATAAGCAGTGACCCAATGTTAGGTGCGTCTGGTGAAAAGGAAAGAAATGGGGCTAAAATCTAGCTGACTTTAGTGATGATGACGATTGCTGATTTTTCCGTTTTTGTCAATTACACTCCAAAAACGTGTGCTATTTACTTTGGTTTCTTCTCTCTCTCTCTCTCTCTCTCTCTCTCTCTCTCTCTCTCTCTCTCTCTCTCTCTCTCTCTCTCTCTCTCTCTCTCTCTCTCTCTCCTCCTACCCCCCCCCCCTTCCCGAAATTTCCACTTCTATTACTACCCCCATCCTCAACTACGCATTAAACCATGCTTTGGTTCACGGTGCAATTTTAATACGTTTGTTGCCGTTACTGTTGTTGTTGTTGCTCCTGCTGTTGTTGCTCCTGTTAACATTAGTAGCCTAGGATGCAATTATCTGTGCACTTTGTTAAGAAATGACATTTTCCTGTACCTCAAGCGGCTCATCGAAGCCTGATAAGCACGTTTTTAGGAAAGTATGTGATGTAAGTAGTGCCTGACAGCCTCATCTTGGATAAAAACGAATAAACATTTGGTACAGGTATCCCCATTGTATTCGCCATTCGATACGTCAGGCACGTGGTACTTGTGCACCATATGACAGTCTTCCGTGTCAATAGGCTGTCGATGATAGCTGCATCCAGTGGCTGCCTCTGACTCGGTGGTAGGCATTTGAGACAAAGCTCTTCTATTAGGTCTCTAGCGAGCTCAGAGAGGCAGGCAGGCAGGCAGGCAGACAGACAGACAGACAGACAGACAGACAGACAGACAGACAGACAGACAGACAGACAGACAGACAGACAGACAGACAGACAGACAGACAGACAGACAGACAGACAGACAGACAGAAATGGATTTGTCTCTCTGTCTGTACGGAAAATGATTGCGTGGACGGGTGAGTGAATGAATAGATGGGTTGAAGAGTGAATGAACAGATGGGTGGATGAACGAAAGGACGGGTGAGTGGTCGGATGACAGATTTATTGAGAGGATGGATGGGTGCACGACTAACTACACATTAATACAGAAGGACACACAACATGTAAGCTGTTCTGTTCCTTCATTAAGGCAGTTGATGCTTCATCACCACACACTTCGTCCTTCAACCTCGCTACTCCTAGCGCCGCTTTTGTCACCGATTCTGTGCAGCATTCGCTAATGTCAGATGACCAACTATCGATGAACAGGGACAAAACCCTGCGGTCTAATCTTTTTATCTGTCGACGGGGAGCGGTGGTCGCTTTGCTTGTCAGCTCTCAGGTGGCATGAATGATTGATCATGCTCAGGCAGTGGCGGTGACGTTGGATAGGTCGGCATCTTTTGAAGAGAGCAGCAAGGCGAGAGAGAGAGAGAGAGAGAGAGAGAGAGAGAGAGAGAGAGAGAGAGAGAGAGAGAGAGAGAGAGAGAGAG
>JAWQFJ010021344.1:0-29223 GCA_034096865.1 Theodoxus fluviatilis
ATATGAGTAATTTCTATATTAGTGGGTCGTCGGCTGAAATAAACAATCAATCAATCAATCAATCTCTCTCTCTCTCTCTCTCTCTCTCTCTCTCTCTCTCTCTCTCTCTCTCTCTCTCTCTCTCTCTCATTACAAATAAGAACCCTTATCGACAAGCTTCGGACATCAGGGAACCCACAGCTGCGTCTAACATTTGGATAGTTATCATCTCCACATAGAAATCACAGACGGATACTGCGATGAAAATGACGTGATGAGCCACGAAACGAGACACCTGGATAATTTTGAATGATTGATGATATGACAAAAAAGTGAAAAAAGTTAAAGTAGATAGGAGACCATTAAACTTCAATAATTACCTGTTTGCATAGATTACAACATGGTTTCCCTCTACGCTTACAGCGGTTGAATGAAAATAATCACGCTTGCTCCTGAAAACTCGATGCATGATGCCCAACGCCAGTAATGGTGCGACACGTACCTAAGGTGATGGTTTAATGATCGGGAGGCAAGCAGTACAGTGAATTCCTGGCAAGCGATGCGAACAGAAACTCCAAAGGAAAACAGATGCACCTTCCAGGTCATCGTGAATGCCGACTTCAAAATACGGGGATGGGGAATGTTTGGGGAGAAAGTCAATAGACACAGTGGCAGGTTGGCAGACGGGATTAGGGTTCCAATGACAAGTCTCAGCACCAGCAGCTCGTCACATTTCACAGACAACTGCGTTGGCACCGCAGTACAAAGACTCCCCACCCTGAGATCTTCCCCAACACTTGTCCATAAGCGCTTCTCCCCCACCTTACACCAAACTTATTTTCTTCCCCATTCTTCAAGAGGCACCCACTCAGTGAAACCACGCCGTTTAAAAGTGGGATGGGAAGTTCAGAGTTCTACAGAACTAAGGGGAGTTTATTGCTGTCTCTGTAGTCACTACGAAATCCTCTCCAGTTCAGTGCCAACACAAAACGACATCCACAGCCAGAACACACACACACACACACACACACACACACACACAAACACACATGCACACACTCGCACACACATGCATGCACGCGCGCACACACGCGCGCGCGTGCTCGCACAAATACACAAACACACATGCGCACACACGCACACAGCACTCAGCACTGTGGCATATTTCAGTACCACCGCACCTCCAGTTCTGTCCTGCAGAGACATAACACGCACCTGAAGTAGATCCAGGAAGCAAGGCCCCAAATCCACTTCTCGTAATCGGTAAGGCACACCCGCCATGTTTACCCTGCAGGGAGCTCGATCTGGGACCACAGTATTGATGTCCACAGGAATGTGTACGCGCTTGCGGTATGCGTGTGTGAGAGAATGTTTTTGCGCGCGTGCGAGCATGTTTTTGCGCGCGCGCGTGCGTGTATGTGTGTGTAAGTGCGCCCGCGCGCACGTCAATATATGTGTGTGTGTGTGTGTGTGTGTGTGTGTGTGTGTGTGTGTGTGTGTGTGTGCGTGCGTGTGCGTGTGCGTGTGCGTGCGTGCATGTTTTTCCTTGTGCACGCTATAGGAAATCTTATTTGAGCAGTCATCAATAACAGACACATGACACGGCGAGGATCATTCAATGAAGCGCTTACTTTAGCCACACACAGTAATTCCACATAACCTAAATTCCATATACATATCAACTTTAAGTGAGCCTGCATTCTGGTGTCATTCACGCGTCTCTCTGGCAGCGAATGAACAAGCAAAGACTTCTTCGCCCTACTCGTCTGTGTCGGTGGCGGGCAAGGCAGGCGCACATTAGACAAGCACACTGGGCGCAGTGCGCACATGAGGACGCGGGGATCATCGCATTTTCCTTTGGAGATCATGCACCTGCAGCCCACACGTTTGCCCGGTGTGGAGGATGCGACACCGATGCAAACAGCGAGTGCTACAGGGATGGGAATGCCGTGGAGACGAGAGGGCGGGAGTTGACATTTCAAACGGCACGGAGCCTGCCCTTGGCCAGGCATCTCCAAATGCCAGGCAGCCAACAATGCAGCGGCAGTGTAGACAATTATGGAACGCTCCGTAACCCCGCCCCTCATCACACGATTCGACCAATCAATTTCTGCGTTGTGTTTTTTTTTCGACGCTGATGAATCTCATACTGTCGGCGCTGCTACAAGACTGAAAGATTTCTGCTTTGGACGGAATAAGTCAAATGTGTATTGCATAATTAGAGAACCACGGCAACGAACTGTTGTTATAGGAACTGCAACAACGTTGAAGCTATACCAACAGAGACATACATATTGCAGTTAAGAATCGAGCGATCCCTAGGTGCTCTCTCGGTATCTTAGAATGGGACTTTGACGACTTCCATTCTATATCAGTGAAAGCACCCTGACGTTTTCCTATAGTAGAATGACCTAGAGAGATGAGAGAAATCTCTCTCTCTCTCTCTCTCTCTCTCTCTCTCTCTCTCTCTCTCTATCCTTCCTTGCTTTAAGCCAGGTGCTAAACAACGGCATAGAAGTGTGAGACTGAGCCGGATTTACGGCAGGATTTACACAAAGCTCTGTTAGGTCGCGTGCTGAGAGGTTACAAATCTTGAGCATTTTCCATGGCAAAATCCCAACTGCATGCATTGTTGTCGTTTGACTGGAGTGCTAGGTGTTCGAACGTGGACAAGATTGGCGTATGTGGGAACTTAACGTTCTTACATGAAACAATTTATGCTTCTCGTTGCCTCTCTTTTTTTAACAGTGTTCGCTGACACTAAAATCTCTCTCTCTCTCTCTCTCTCTCTCTCTCTCTCTCTCTCTCTCTCTCTCTCTCTCTCTCTCTCTCTCATCGATATATTTCATTATATAACCATTCTCTTACAAGTATCAACATCATTTTGTTCGCCAAGACATCTTAACACACGTGAAAACATTCTCCCTACAGTTCTACAACCACAGACACCAATGTTTACCTCAGACAGTCTTTGGGTTAGGCGTTTGGCGCCGGATCCCTTGGAGGTGAAGGAAAGGAGGGAGCAGCACCACAGACAACGACAGAGCTGCTGCCACCCCCGGGAGGGTCGGCCCAGCTCCACGGGGGGTCGTCGGAGGGGAGGGGGGTCGATGAAGGCGTTGGCGGCGTCCCATCCGTCCTCATCCTCCAGGTAAACCATCTGGGGCAGCCCGCCCACGCAGTGGCGCTTCAGGGACAAGGTCCGCAAAGACATGGCGTTGGGGCACGTCCAAGCAGACGCCTGCAGTTAACGCCTATGTGGCTGTGACTCTTCAACAGTCATGCACGTCCTTCCATATCTTCTTCCCATCAGCTGTGCTTGGCCTCAGTTGAAAAAAGCTTTGCGTGATTCTTTTAGCATTGGCTTCTCCGTTTCTCCCTCATTCAGGGCATGGGTCTCTCACATACCTTGTACAAGGCAATGTTCAGTTACACTTAATGTGCAATGTGAGAAGGTTGCTTTCTCTGAGACGAGGCGGTTAGACCCTTTTTAACATGAAAACTTTCTTCCACCAGACTTTCTCTTAGCCTAGTTAATTTTTATCAGAATCGGACACTCGTGCAACCATCAGATCTGGCGACCGAGAATTCACGATTGCGTACTAATACAGAGGTAGATGGAATGGGAATTTCAGGCTCAAATTAAATGGAGTTGAATGAAAAGGTTTCTGTTTTTCTTCGTTCGACCAGGGATGACCCAGGGGTCCGATCTGCAGCGGGGGCTGACACCTGTTGTCGTAATGACTGGTGCAGACTGACACTGACGTCAGCAATACCCTCACCCTGGCCAGGCCTTGAACCGTCATTCAGTGACTGCAGCCAACATGTGGTGACACCCATACACAAATCAATAGCACGTAGCAATTCCCTGTGGTGAAAGCTGATCGCACAACTCAAGTGTTCATGTCATCCCTGTTAATTCAGTTGCGCACTCGGATAATTTGCGTTTTTCTTGATGTTCTGCAGTGCGCGAAAATTACCACTTGGCTCCTTTCAGTCCATGTGCTGGATCAGCTCGTAGTCTACTAGTGTCGTGCACGTGCTGTTGTTGACAGAACATACAGACGATTTTTGAAACTAGTGAAAGAGAGGTTCCGGGACATTCAAAACCTCGACACTGCACACAATGCAAGAATTCGAGTGTTGGTAAAAGGCTGTACAGTCACACGATGAAAGGCGAGACGAAAGGCGGAAAGTACCTCCCGCGGCACGATCGAGACAGCTAGCCGAGTGGATTGTAAACAATCGCCGTTGGGCGGACTTGGATGGTCATTACCCAGTCATAACCCAAACCACTCTACTATCGCTACACACTGGGCTCCGCTCAACCTTCGAGGTGACCGACTTCCATTTTCTACCGCTGAATCCACTGTTCACTAATCGCTAAATCCATAATGGTCACGAGTCCACGTGTGCGAGGACAAACCCTTGCACACAGTGAGCGAGCGACGCGCGAGCGCTCAGTTCTCGCTCGATGTTGTTACCAAAAGCGCAGCGCACGCTCGCATCGCAGTACAACTTGAATGGCACATCAGTCCATGGGGTTTCGACGACGTCCACTTTTGCTGTCATCTCTAACCCAGTCGTCCATCCACCTCTACCCACGCCTTCCCATCTGTCCCAGCGTGTCTCACAAGCCTCGTGCCGTGCTTGCAGCTGCAGCGTAGGTACATATACCGTCACCACATCCAGCCACGGGGTCGCTCTGCTCTCACTCTGTAATCCCCGCTCCGTCTGACCCTGCGGAAGTTGCAGTAGCCGCGAGCTGACAAGCTCATGTGTCGGGGGTGGGAGGGCGTAGGGTTGAGGGGGAGAAGGGGGGGGGGGGGGTTATGAGGGAGGGGGAAGGGGAGTTCGGAGAGGTGGGGGTGGGGGTGCGGCCGTCCTGCCTGGGGGAGTGCGATGGGACCTGAAGGCAATTGGCACAGCGCGGGACCAAAGCCCCAGGGGTGAGAGAGCTGTGGTGACCCTGAGTGACCCTGCCTCTCTGGCCAGGTCAGGGCGTCAGGGTCAATGCAAGGTGTGGCCACTCCACTCAGTGCAACCAGATCAAATTCTTGACACACACAGACCAGGCGGTGATGGAAGGAGAGAGAGTGAACGAGATTTCCTGTGACAAGTACACCTGACTCGACATGCTCCACCCCTGCTGAGCGTCGCGACTGCAACTTTCCAGCCCTCTTGTAACGAGTTTATGATCAGACGTCCACATTTCCAGTTATACTGAAGTGAGCGTTTGGCTGTACTGTGCTTTTAAGTCATTAACCACTATTTTTCTCAAATGTAGTTTACTTTTTAGATCTTGCGGAAGAGTTTTGCTCCCTGCCTACGGGTGAGCACGATCGTCGATGTACACTGAGTGGGCAATTCACTTCCAACAATACGTGTCATCGTCATCGCCATCAAGTGCGATATACCAGCCTTCAACAACAGTCAACGCAATGACCGCGCCAAGAAAACTCCCGAACTTCTTTGTGGACCATGGAACATTCGGGACACTGTTGATGCCGCTTCGTCTTGCAAGCTGCCGCTTTCCCGCGATAAACAGGAATTGTGTGGAGGATAACGAATCGGTCCGAGGAGTGGCTCAGATACATTTCTGATAGAACGACTTCATCCAGCCAATATTCCTCACTAGTCCTTCACCACACTGACTTATGCTGCGAGGATGGTCACGACGTGTATCTCCAGCTCAACACAACGGCCGCTGACGCAGTGCATCACACTGGTGGCAGTGGGACCAGTCGTCCAGGACTCCCGTCCCAGACCTGTTGTTGTGGAGTCACCTTTACCTGCAGCACTCCGCTGTCAACATCTCACGCTGACCCCGAGCACTTCACTGCGGCGTGGAAAGCTCAATGACCACAGCCGGTCTGTCCTGTCCAACCAAGGCTATGTCCACGAGGCACGTCCTCGTGGGAGGGAGGGAGGGAGGGAGAAGAGAGGGAAGGAAGTAGTCGCAGGAGGTAAGACAGTGCAAGGCCCGTCTGACCACCACACCACAAACACACGCACAAAGCCTCCTTATCAGCCGTCTCAGGATCGCACGTCTCGGATGACAGGAGGAAAGAAGTCTTCTCACAAGTCCAGCACGAACTTGTCAGTCACCTCCAGTGATTGTTTGCAACGAGCATCGATGCTGGTCTGAGGGACTTGGTTTCCAGAGTGGACTACAGGCTGTCCCAGACAAAGTGAGTGAGTGGAGATGTGCTATACCATCTGTCGGTCGTTGCTGTTGCCGAATGGGTCACGATGACGGCAACGCCTCCAAGTGTAGCATACGCTCCAGTCTCTCTCCCCCTCTAGCTGGTTCTGCTTCCACGAATTGCCTCTGTCGGTGCCAGCCAAGACAGTCTCACAGACAGCGGCAAGAGGCGGCATGTGTCTCTGTGTCACTGGCGCCAGCATGGCCTGCGTCTGTCGTGGATGCTAATTTTAGCGGAAGCGGAGCGCTCCCTCACCTTTGTCCCGCACGGGCTTGTTGATTAACAATGGGGAAGCAGGCAGCGGAAAATCAATACTGGCCTCACAACAGTCGCTCTATCCTTTTGGCCTGCCTGCTGCTGTCTCTCCCTTCCCCTATATCTCCCCAGCATCACACTCCATTCCCCACCCCCTCGATTTCCTCACCACCACTCCGACATCACTCCAATTGCCATCAGTTATTCTCCCCAAGCTTTCGTCCAACATTCTAATCATAACCACACCCTCTCTCCTTCCCCTATATGTATGTTAGTACTACAACTCATCCCTCCCCTATCCCACATATCCGTCCCCCCCCCCCCCCCCCCCCCCCCCCCAATCCCTATTCCCAAATGACTCTTCAGCTCACTATACACCAGTCATTCATCCCACAGCCAAGTGGGATAGTTTACAGCTTTCTTCTACTGTTCAAGTGATCATCAAAAAGCCAGCCACTCCCTTTCTAAAGCCACTTCATGCATCCGGCAGTCACAACACTGACAGTTGGGGAGTGGTCTGAACACATCCAAAAACATGGATGGTATTTCTCGTGTGTGTGTGTGTGTGTGTGTGTGTGTGTGTGTGTGTGTGTGTGTGTGTGTGTGTGTGTGCTTGTGTGTGTATATGTGCATGCACACATGTATGTGCTTGTGTGTATATGGTTATGAGCGTGTGTGCACAAGAGCATGTGAGTGTGTGTGTGTGTGAGAGAGAGAGAGAGAGAGAGAGAGAGAGAGAGAGAGAGAGAGAGAGAGAGAGAGAGAGAGAGAGAGAGAGAGAGAGTGCGTGTGTGTGTGTGTGGGTGTGTGTGTGTGGATGTGGATGTGTGTGGATGTGTGAACACTTTTGTTTGTACTTGTGCTTCCTCACATAAAACTGTCTGCACATGTGACTGCATGTCAACATATTCATCCGTTCAAATCAGACATCCAAGTTACTGCCTGATTTCTTTTTAAAAAATAATTATGTTATGCACAAATCCTGCAGAGACGACTTGAATACAAACATTTGTCACACTCATTATAGGAGAAAAGGAGCAGTGAACACAGGAGGAACACTAGAAGAGAAGCAGCAGCAGGAGGAAGGGAAAAGGCAGGAGCCACAGAGGCAGACATGCAGGTGGAAACAACAGCAGGTGGAGGAGATAAGGCTGAGAGTCCAGATCTTGCAATGACAGGGAGATATGACAGCTCTTCATTTCAAACCCAGTCCAAGTCACAGCCAGTAACCATGTCTGCTTGAGGCACATTCATCCCCCCCCCCCCCCCCCCCCCCCTTTCATATCCCCCTCTGCCCCATGTGCTGCTGCTGACATTCAGCCCCAGTAATCCTCTCTAATGGCTGGTGCAAGGGCCAGGGGCCAGCAGCTATTCACAGCCAGTGCATGGAATTCTGGGCCCAGTGACCTTTTCTTCACCTCCACTCTCCGCCTTCATCTCAGCCCCTTAAGCTCTCCCTCCCCCACCTCTCTTTGAAGCCCAGGGAAAAACACATCATTCCTCTGTCCTAATGCCAAAACGACAGCTCACCCTCTGCCCAAGTAACCCCTTGCTAAAATGTGTCATTGTGCAGGGCTCCCAAGAAGTTCACACTTGTCCTTCACCTGTCCGGAAAACTCATCCTGCTGCAGTTGTAAGAAAGACTAATGAAAGAGCTCACTGCTTTTGTGGTATTTGGGATATATTCAAATGAAATCTCTCTCTCTCTCTCTCTCTCTCTCTCTCTCTCTCTCTCTCTCTCTCTCTCACACACACACACACACACACACACAATATATATATATATATATATATATACACACACACATATATATATATATATATATATATATATATATATTAAATCACAAAATGACTGAAGAAACACAAAAAACACTTCAAACTGATTTGGAAAAGTTCTATTTCACATGAATGTGAGATAATCTTCAAACTGACAGGGTTTGAACGATCTGATGTGTCCACTATGCACAAAACCCAGAACAGTGTCCAAGGCAGAACTTTACCACAAATACACTTCGATCAAAGAGTGTAATACTAATAGCCAACATTATCCTGTTCCTTAATAGTTTCTGCATCATGGTGCATGGCATCTTTTTCACAACAATATGTAGGTTAGATGATGCTTTCATCTCTAAGGCTAAAAACAAAATCGTTTTGGTTAAAGTAACCTGATTGACTTTTTTTTTCCTGCTGACCGTAATCTTTTATTTCAATTGTGCACACAAAAAGGACAGAAATTGACGGCAACCAATGATTGTGTGCTGTTCAATTTACCCTGCTTTATGAACACTAAGAGAATCCACCATTTAATTAAAAAATAAGGTTTCTCAGCAAAAGAAAAATTGTGATTTATATTCAATCTGGCCTCTTCTATAATTTTTTTTTTTAAGCATAAAAAAAAATTCAGGCCGACCTACCAACCCCTTTTTTTTGCCGTGTTACGGTAACCACAACTTTTTTGTTGTTGGCCCAACCACAAATTCAGTATTAAAAAAGGGTTCATCTCCAATGATACATATTTCAAAGGCTCAAGTTGTAAAAAATGTCAATAACAGATAACTAGCATACCATCTCAGTGAATTTTTTTAACACAGTACCCAGAGAGCCAAGTCCTATAGCTATGGTATTCATTTCTGATGTTTTTTAATGGTAAAAACCGCCAGCATGACAACCAATACTATCCACAAAGAGAGAGGAGCCCTAAAGTTCCCTGTTGAAGGCAAATCAATAGAAGGAAAACACTGGCAGCCGCCAAGTCAGGCCAGGTCAGAGCAACACCACACAGCTATTAGAGACACAGCAAGCCTCCCCATTTCAGGACAAAGGGAGCTAACCACTGCACCAATCACAGCTACAGGAAATTGCAGCCATCTGCCTTGGTGATCAAACAAAGCATGTCACTTGTGCATGTCAGCCGCAATAAGCACGCAACAAGAATGATTTTTTGAACTCATACAGAAAACTTTCTAATATCATGATCAAAGTCGCTCTTCCTTCATACATCTTTTTGAAGATATAATCTCGGTAACTGAATCACACAAAATGTGCTTTCTGGATTTTTTGGCTGCATATATCTCAGTCAAATCAAGGCACAATTGTTTTCTAACAGGAAAGGCAAAGCAAGGGAAGGCTAGAACACAAAGAGGCACACAGCCCAGTGGGACCATCCAGGACTCCACAATTACCATCCATCCATCCATCTCTCATGGCCACTCATCCATGACACCGGCCATCTGTCCAGTCACTCCAGCAGGGATGACTGGCTACAGCTTTCTGAATCAGGCTGCTAAAAGCTCCCTGGACACTTCCTGTCTCCATGTGTGGCATTGGTACAAACAAATCAGCACTAATTGATGAGAATTGGTGGGCAGACTTCACTTGTCAACAGACAACATGTCCAAACTAGGCTTGAAGAAGCCAAACTGACTAAAATCAATAATTATCATCACAATACATGACAGGATCCATCTACAAAAATTACTTATGAAACCTCAGTTACAAGTTTTGAAATTCTCCAATAAGAATGATGTCCTCATAATAGCAAGGATTTTATTTTCACTGAAACTAAATGAAATGATGTCAGGATCCACCCCACTTGCAGTTTGTTAACAAATCTTTCAGATATATTTCTAATTGTGCTGTACCTGCTTAAAACACTTCTTGATGATTTGTGACTTAATGAGCACAAAGCAACATTTCTAATTACTATTATCTCCAACTATCAAAGTGATGTACTATGAGCTTCTTTTGTTGCTTATACATGTATCAGTCATGACTAACAAGTAGAGCTATGACATATGAGGATGGAACAGATAAGAGAGGAATAGGTTCAGCACAATGAACCTCTTTGTCATTTTCTTTTTAAACTTCCTAACAATAGTTAGCACTTCATGCTACAATGAATCCGATAATGACTTCTATTGAATCTTCCTCATTGATAAACAACATTTTGACACAACTAAGGTGCCCCCCACCCCTAACCCAAAATATTTGTGGTTAAGGTAAGGCACACAAAAAAGAGTTGTGGTTATGGTAACCCAACTGACGCTTTTTCATCTTCTGACCCTAAACCTTCTTTTTATGCATAAAAAAGACGTAACAATGTACTGCATGCTGTCCCATCTTCCCTGCCCTACAATCACTCAGGGAATCCACTATTCATGTTTTTATAAGTGTTTTCAGTGAAAGAGAAACTTGATAATTTATGCTCAATCTGGCTACCTCTTTAAAAAAAAAGTTCAAGCCAACCAACCCACCCTACCTTTTTTGGCCATGTTACCATAACCACAACTTCTTCTCCCCCCCCCCCCCCCCCCCCCAAACATGGCAAAAAAGGGGAGTCTGTAGGTAATCCAAACTTGTTTTTCTGTTTCTTTTTAGAAGCAGCCAGACGGAATGTAAACCAAACTTTCTTTCACTGAAAACACTTTCTTAAAGTTAAAACTAAAGTGGTGGACTCCCTGGGTGCTCATATGGAGGGAAGATGGAACAGCACACAGTTCATTGTTTACCATCAATTACTTTCTTTTTTTCTGTTCTTTTTTATAATTAAGGTTACGGGTCGGCAGGAAAACAAAAGAGTCCCCTGGATTAACATAACCACAACCTTTTCTGAGGAGGGGGCCTAATGCTTTTGAGAGTAGCTGAGAACCACATATTAATCTGTTTAATTTGACTTAAGTTTCTCAGAAGCTTGCTTTACTCTTATGTACATGGCTACAATGACAGTATTGAGCCTGAGCTTTCTATTTCACCCTTAAAGTTAAAGCAACCAGTTAGTCATAAGGGCGCAACAGGAAGAAGGCAAATGGAAAGACAGAAGAAATGAAACATAAAGAATAGGCAAGAGTTTTGCCCCCCTTTCATTTTCACTCATAATACTAGTCAGCAGAGGTTAAGAAATTCACAAGTATCAATAGAACCTAAGAACATACATATCTCAACCAAATCATTGCATTCTGTTCACCCAACAAATGTTCCATAAAGCAACAAGTCATTCCTATGTTTCATTTGTTCATAACGACTACAACATTTTTTTTTAATACGAGGTTGAGCCTCCATACAATGAAAAATCCCTCGGAAGAGACCATGAAAAGGCAAGGAAAGAGAGCTGCTGGGTTATCAACAAAACAAAGTATGATGGACGTAACTATAGGCACTTGCTCGTACTGTCTTACCTCTGAAGTGTGGAGGTAGGCATGATTTTTAAATATAAAAGTAAAGCCCCTGGTCTATAGACCATTTGCACTGACACACTTCAAGGTGTGTGCAATATTGGTTATTCTGTATATCTGTTCTATATTGAAATTACTGCTGGAGCTTTGCATTATGAAAACACATGCACACACACACACATGCATGCACACACTCGCACGCGGCCAGAGAGAGAGAGAGAGAGAGAGAGAGAGAGAGAGAGAGAGAGAGAGAGAGAGAGAGAGAGAGAGAGAGAGAGAGAGAGAGAGAGAGAGAGAGAGAGGCTTGTAAGATCCTAATTCACAAAAAATCGACCAGAATCTTGTAAGATCCGTACAAACATATATAGATCTCTTAATGCGGTAAGGGGAAACAGGTGACATCCCTTTCGCTTTTGAACGTATTATAACCTCGAGACATGTGAGAGTACATGTATCAACAGCACTTACGTCAGTGGTGACACGAAATGTTCGCTGATTCATTTGACTGTTGTGAGGTATGAACTTTTTTGTTGTTTACCAATAATCAGACTCGCCGAATCTGAATGAATGTCGAAGATATCTTCGGGTATTTAATTATTAGCTGCTCTCGGAATCCTGATCATTTCAAATGACAATACAAACGTTTATCATGCGATTTCCACTTCTGAGCAATCACCGACTGAGTGAGACAACCTGACAAACTGAACCGTCAAAGACACTGCGCGTTAAGTATGATCTGCGTGTGGCAACAAACTTGTCCGCGCAACATGACATAAACATTCAGACGTGCACGCTCATTAGTTTAGTACACAACAAAGCACATTGGGTTCATAACATTTGACAACTAAAACTGTTTGCACGAGGGCTAACTGTGAAGTTGGTGCAGCTTACCTGTTGAACACCCGACCCGCGGCAACAGCCGATGCTTGTCAAGCCACTTCCAATCACTCCCCACTTCCTCCTTTCTACAAGATGGCGCAAGTCACACCCGAAGCCACGAGACTAAACACTCCAAGGTCATAACGTGCCGTCGTGCTACAGATGATCTAAATACAATAATTATCAACACGATTCCGGGCAACGATTTTTGTGTTATCAAAAGTACGAAAAGTTTGCAGTCTAGTTTTTGTATGACGCAGCGCCCTCTCTTGAGCAGACACCGGCATAATCTTCCGGTGCAGCAGGTGCGCGTTGCTCATGCCCAAAGGACGACACAAGGCGCGCGGGGCCGCAGTAAGTTGCTTGCATTCAGACTGTGGTTTATCCCACAAAGTGACGTCTGTGAGGCACTGAGTGCTGCTTGGGGGCCATATCTTGGTTTGATTGCATTCATTTGCAGGTTCATGATCGCGAAAGGAAGAGATCATGCCGTTGCTGCGGCATTGACAGAGGGTACCCTGTCAAGTTGCGTGCACGATGATGCTTCCGTTGTTGGGTGGGGTGCCTTGGAATGCTGTGGTGTGATGCCCTTTCTTAGGATGATTATCGATTTTGTGCACGTCGCGAGGTACTGCAAGTGCTATTACAGCACAATCATGTGGACGATGCGTCTTGTCTGCAGTGGACCTTTAAACTAAAGAGGTTTTTGACTCCCTGTCGGACAGGCAAGGTAACGACCTCGACATTAATAGTAAATTTAGTTGCCAGTTAAATTGGGTGGCTGATTTCGTTTCTACATCGCATTACCTCACTCGTAAGTGTGCTTGCACTGTAGTACCCCGCTCTTCCTTTTTTTAATACTACTTTCTCACTCCGTCTTTTGCTCTGTCATATTTTCTTCTAGTTCTCTCCCTCAGTCTCTCGATCTGACTGTCATTTCTTCACTGTAAACATCTTCCTTACCTCCTTTGCACATTTGCTAATGTTGCCATTCGTATTTTAAACCCCTACTCCCTACCCAATCCATCATCAATTTCTGCCTGTCTTGACTGACCACAACACATCTGTACTTAAATATAGAGGTGAGCTATGAAATTAGACAAATGTCAAGCATAGAGAGTAAATTTATATAAACTACACCATCAGGAACTGATGTGTAGTACAGAACAATAATTTCCTGCATTGATTTGCAATGCTGAACATGTTGTATAAATGGCATGTATTTAATACAACTTGGCCATGGAGTGTAGTGGTCACTTTGGGGGAGATATAAAATAGTTGTGATAGTAATATTGCAACAGTCAAAAAAGGGGGGGGGGGGGTGTTGTAGGTCAGCCTGACTTGTTTATATTATTTTATTTTATTTTATTTATTTATAGAACATCAGAAGAGGTCAGACTAGACACAAATCAAATTTATCTTTTGCTGAAAGTGCTGTTCTAAATGCAAATAGTGGATTCTCTGAGTGTTCATGGGGCAGGGAAGATGGGACAGCATGTAGCTCATCGCTATCGTCTACCATATTTTAATTTTATTTTTATTTTTAAGTTTATCATCAACATAAAAATAGGGTTGCAGGTTACCATAACCACAACTTTCTATCTTTTTATTAAAAGAGGTTACTAATATCATCATCATCATCATCATCATCATCATCATCATCATCATCATCATCATTATCTGCTTGAAAAACAGAGTAGCATGCTGTGAGGAGGAGCATTGTTGCATAATCAAGATAAGGCTAAAAACAAAAATGGTGTGGTTACGGTAACCCAACCTACCCTATTCTGGGGTGCCGACCCTACATCTTTTTATTGAAAATGTTGAAGTTTTATTTAAAAATCAAAGTTGTGGGTTGAGGGAGAGATCGATCGTTCAGTCTCAGGAAACAACCTGTGTAGTTACAGACGACGCAGGGCGCAAGGGGAAGTAACTTACCTCGTTCCTCAAGCCTCATTCTGAAAACAAACAAAAATGGCATGCCTCGAACGTTTGGTGGCGACTGTTACCTCAAAATGTGACCATCAATACGGCAAGAAGCAGATTTCCGCATATCCAGAGACGGCATCGATGACGGAAGTTTTTCTTAACATTCATCCCGAATTGAACATGAAAAAATGTTGTGGGTTGAGGGAGAGATCGATCGTTCAGTCTCAGGAAACAACCTGTGTAGTTACAGACAACGCAGGGTGCAAGGGGAAGTAACTTACCTCGTTCCTCAAGCCTCATTCTGAAAACAAACAAAAATGGCATGCCTCGAACGTTTGGTGGCAACTGTTACCTCAAAATGTGACCATCAAGACGGCAAGAAGCAGATTTCCACATATCCAGAGACGGCATCGATGACGGAAGTTTTTCTTAACATTCATCCCGAATTGAACATGAAAAAATATGGGGTGGTCGCTCATGGCTACGGTGATGTGACCACATGCAAAGCAGATGGGGATGGGTTTGAGTTGGCTTGGGGTTTGACTTTTGGAGAGGTCGGGGACATGTTTGGACTGAAGGCGATACATTTCAAATGTGAAGTTTTGCAAGCCGAGAGTGAGGAAGAAGAAGAGGATGATCAACATGCAGCACAAGTTCCTGATGCATTTCAATTACATCTGGTTCACGTTAGGGGCACCGATGGTTGGTCACATGATACTGACACTAAAAGGGCAGACAATCTCATAATGAGTCATATCAGCCATATCTTCACTGGTAAGTCAATGCTTTTCTTTACCTAATTCCAAGAGAAGTTAAGTCAAAATTGTTCAAAGGGAATATCCGTTGTCTGTTCGCACACTTATTTTCAAGTCAAGTAGGTTTAATTTAGTTTCCACGATAAAAAAAAGCTTTAAAAAAAGTTATTGCCGACCTACCTACCCTATTTTGTTTGGCTATGTTACCTTAACCACACCTTCTTTTGTTTTGGTCTAATGTTACCAGGATTTGATGCTCCCTGTGGGTTTGGAGTAAGAATAGACCCACCATGTTTCTCTATGAGAATAGACCCACCATGTCTCTCTATGGAATTTGTAAGAGGTGAACAGCTAGGGAAACTGTGATTTGATTTGTGCTTATTTTTTTTAGATTCTCAAGCTAAATGGTTGTATATACAGGCTGTGATAGGCCATAAAACTCCATCCGTCCATCCCATCCATCCATCCATCCATCCATCCGTCCATCCATCCATCCATCCATCCATCCATCCATTCATCCGTACATCCGTCCATCTGTCCATCCATCCATCCATCCATGGTTTGATTTTTATTTTGATTATTTATGTGGTGTTCAGTCCAAGATTCCAAACTCTTTTCTACCATGATGTGTGTTATCTCGTTCTGAGAATGTTAGCTATTGGATTTTTTATTGTGTGTGTGTGTGTGTGTGTGTGTGTGTGTGTGTGTGTGTGTGTGTGTGTGTGTGTGTGTGTGACAGACCTGATGCTCTTAAGCAGTCTTTTGGATTCAGAATTTTGTTTTCTGTTAATTATATTACTGTGGGGTTTTTTGGGGTGTTTTTTGGTTTTGTTTTGTTTTTTGGGGGGTGGGGGATGGGTTTATGTGTAAGGCTGGCAGGATAGGGTTGGTCAGGATACCCCACCCCCACTGGAAAAATGTAGAATACCATCGACATTCATGTGGCATTGATGTCCTGATAGTAGCAACATGTATGGATCTCATGAAACAAGACACTACTAATTTTTATTAGGCAAAACACACACACACACACACACATACACACGCACATGCACACGCAGAGATGTCATGGTTAACCGACTAACCTTTTTTCCTGCCCACCATAAACTTTTTTTTCCCATCGTGTAACCAAAAAAAAAGAGAAGGAGAAAGAAATTGACAATAATCAATTGTGTGCTGTCCCATTTTCATTGCCTAATGAGTGGGAATCCACTGTTTCACTTGAAAAAAAAAATATTTTTTTCAGCAGAAGAGAAATTGTGATTTATGTCCAACCTGGCCTCTTCAATTCAGGGCCGACCTTACTGACCCTTTCTTTTTATTTTACCATGCTACCATAACCACAGCTATAGTCAATGTTGAACCCATAGTCTGCTAAAGCTGGGGCAACTTTATTTTGCAGTCAGACAAGAATGATCAATGCAAGTTTCATTTCCTGTCCCATCAGCATTTCTATTCTATGTGAGGCCATTGCTAATGGAAATTCACTTGGGCTGGTCAGAATAGAGCAAGTCAATTCTCAGTCTATCGTGTTATATTTGCCTTTTGGTCTCTAAGAGTTCCTGTATGGAGAGGAGACACAGTGGGTCTACCCACAGGGGAAGCAGTCAGTCAAGGAGAACTAAACAGATTTGGAAACTGAAATAGGATTGCACCAGGTCTTTGTATATCATCAATGAGCATTTCCTGGAAAAGGCTCTAGGAAAATATTTCTCTCTCTGTCTCTGTAAGGTGTTGGGACAAGCTGGCTTGGTGCCAACCAATGCAGGGAACTCATAGTCATAGTGTAGAAATCCAAGTCGGTGCTTGATCTGCTCATGAGCTGTGGTTGTACAGGGTTGATGGTAAAGAAGCAATTTAGCAAGTGCTGCTGTATGTTTTCATCAAGTAGACAAATTATGGTATTCACTTGTGTTAAGTCGCTAGTTTGCTCATCTGACTTTCTTGTTTTCCTGATAGTGGTAGATAAGGGGAGGGGATGTTAAGGTGCAGCCATGAATCATATCTGGCATTTCTGAGTAGGGCCAATGAGCCTTTCATGTGAAGGTCCACAGTTCTTGAGTTAGATGGGAAAGGGTTGTAAGGAGATTTTTACAATTTGAATACTGCTTCTCTGAAGTTGTGGTTTTGAACTGCTGTTGTTGTCCTTGTCACAATTAAATAGATGGCTTTAGGTCAGAGGTGTACTTGTAGTAGATTGTTCATAGAAAATGCTGTAATTCCTGCCTTCCTTCATTGTGTAAAGGATAATATTTTGGTCAGATGTATGCAGTCTGTTTTGCTCATCAGCACTGTCAGAGATGTACACCTGCTTCAGTGTCAGTAGCTATTTTTCAGTGTCTCATATTTGGTCTGATGGGGAGATGTTCTGATTCTCTCTGTAGGCACCAACCACATTAGCTGTTTCATGCACACCCAGCAGTTATTAGGAAAACACCACCCAACAAAGAAACCATGGGCCACTGCAGAAATTTTGAACATGTCCGATGAGAGAAGGGAACTGAAGAAAAATAAGGGTACAGCAGATGGATCAAGTAAGTACAGAGAGGCCAACAACAGGGTCAAGAAGGCCATGAAAAGTGCCAAGGAGGAGTGGATCAAACAGCAATGTGATGCAGTTGAGGAGAACCTCCAGAAGAATAACACCAAGAAAGCATACTAGATAGTCAAAGACCTTACAGCGACCAAACAAGGGCGGGTCAACACCATACAAGACAAGAGCGGGATTTGTCTCACAGAAGAATGCGAAATCATGAAACGCTGGACTGAGTACTGCTCTGAGCTGTACAACTATGACACCAAAGGAGATCATGAAGTACTGAACTGTCCTCAGACTACCGAGGAAGACAACTACTCCATTCTTCGAGAAGAGGTGGAGACAGCGGTTAAGTCCCTCAAGAAAGGGAAGTCAGCTGGAGTTGACAACATTCCAGGGGAACTCATCCAGGCAGGAGGCGACGCAATGATCGATGCACTCACAAAGATCTGCAATAAGATCTGGCAGACGGGAGTTTGGCCAACCCCGTGGACACAGTCCCTAGTGATTACATTGCCCAAGAAAGGAAACCTGCAAATGTGCCAGAACTACTGCACAATCAGCCTCATCAGTCATCCCAGCAAGGTCATGCTGAAAGTACTGCTGAACAGATTAAAACCTCAGGCAGAGAAAATCATTGCTGAAGAGCAGGCAGGTTTCAGACCAGGTAGGAGCATCACCGAACAGATCTTCAATCTGAGAGTCCTGTGTGAGAAACATCTACAACACCAACAAGATCTGTACCATGTCTTTAGACAGAGTCTGGCATGCTGCGCTGTGGGCCACAATGAGAAGCTACAACATCAGCTCCAAGATCATCAAAGTCGTCGAACACCTCTATGACAGAGCGACCAGCGCAGTCCTGTTCAACGGTACCACAGGCGAATGGTTCAGGACAACGGTCGGAGTCAGACAGGGCTGTCTACTCTCCCCCACACTCTTCAACCTCTTCCTCGAAAGGATAATGACTGATGCCCTAGCAGACCACGAAGGATCGATCAGCATCTGTGGCAGAAAGATCACCAACTTACGTTTTGCTGATGACATTGACGGATTAGAAGAAAGTAAATAGGAGCTGACTAGTCTTGTCGAGCACCTGGACAAGACCTCACAGGCATATGGCATGGAGATCAGCGCCGTGAAGACCAAGGTGATGACGAACAATCCTCGGGGCTTCAAAATGGAAATCAAAGTGAAGGGCCAAAAACTGGAAGCTGTGAACAACTTTAAATACCTGGGATCTATCGTGACTGATGAAGGGTCCAAACCAGAGATACTGTCCAGGATAGCACAAACAACAGCAGCATTGGCAAAGTTGAAGCCAATATGGCGTGACAGAAATATCACTCTTGCATCGAAGATCAGGCTCATGCGCACGCTGGCCATCTCCGTATTCTTGTATGCATGCGAGTCCTGGACACTCACATCTGAACTACAGAGACGGATACAAGCCCTGGAAATGAGATGCTACCGCAAGATTCTGAACATCTCATATAAAGACCATGTCACAAATGAGGAAGTCTGAACAACAGGATCAGTAGAGCAATTGGACAGTACGAAGACCTGCTCTCAATCGTGAAAAGCAGAAAGCTGAAGTGGTACGGTCACGTGTCAAGAGGCAGTGGGCTGGCCAAGACCATCGTGCAAGGTACCTTACCAGGTGGGAGAAGAAGAGGCAGTCAGAGAAAGAGGTGGGAAGACAACATCAAAGAGTGGACAGGCTTGACCTTTGCTGACTCACAGCGAGCCACAGAGGATAGAGATCGATGGAGGAAGATTGTCCGAAAGTCATCAGCGGTGCCTCAACAACCCATCTCAGGGTTAAGAGACTGAACTGAACTGCAGGCTGATGTGTGGTCTGACACACAACCTGCCTTTTAAAAGACTTCCCACTTTCATGTATGTTGATAAATTATATGCATGATTATGTGTGGATATAAGTATTGTATTGATATATGTATGTATTTCTGCATGCGTGTGACAGTTTATGTGTTTGTTTGCCCTTGTTCATGTGCACATATTGTTAATGCGATTACTTTAAATGTAGGATGAATGTTCTTCTTGAGCTTATTGCCCTCACTTCCTTGCAGACCATGGCAGCACGCCTGAAGAAGACTCTGGTGCCCACAGTGACCAAGCACTCAGTGCCCAAAGTCTTCCATGAGCCCCATGTGGAGACAGGGTTTCGCCACGTCAACCAGGAGTGGTCCTACTACCTGCTCAGCATCTTTCAGAAGCACAATGAATGCATGAATGTCTGGACTCACCTGGTGGCACTCCTTGCAGTGGTGGTGCGATCCGCGCAGCTGTGGTGGGAGTTTGACTTGCTGACGGATGTCCACATGTGGCCACTGGCTGCCAGCCTGATCACCATGATTGTACTGTACGCCTGTAGCTCGTTTGCTCACTGCTTCTCCAACAAGTCAGAGCTGATCCACTACACTTGCTTCATCATCGACTATGCGGGGATTGGGCTCTATGGCTTGGGCAGCACCATCCTGCACTATGCCTACTGCCTGCATGAGACTTACATTGACAGCTGGGCACACCGCAATGCCACACAAATGGGTGTTTTCCTTGCCATAGCAGTCTGCACATGCTGCTCCATATCCAAAACCTGGTACAGCAGACCTTACCCTTTTGCACGGCGCCTCTGGCAGCTGACATCAGTTTTAGCCATATACCTCTGGCTCATCTTTCCCATCTGGCACCGCATCTTCCGCTACCTGTACTACGGAGACTGGATTGAGAGCCTGGAGCACCACATTCCCCAGACTATCTGGTTTTTCTCCGGTGGGTTTTTCTTTGGCTCGGACATCCCGCAAAGGCTCTTCCCGGGCAGGTTTGACTTTGTAGGCCACAGCCACCAGCTCTTCCACATCTGCATCATGATGACCACCTTGAAGCAACTGGACGGCCTCTATGATGACATCAAGGAGTGGAGAATCAACATTGACCAAAGACCCATCCCCACCTTCTTGGGAACATTTGGAGCTGTGGCGTTTACAATAGCAGCCAATAGCCTGGTGGTTTTCGTGTTTCACAAAGTGGCCCAGTACAAGATAGCTAAAGAGAAGGAGGCACCGAAGGTGATGGAAGTGAATGGAGTCAACGGAGACACTTTTGAAAAAACCAAGGCAGCCTAGAATAGAAACAAGATTTGTTTTCCAGGACTGTAAGCAATGAATGATTTTTTAAATCTTGATGTGATGGAGATGATGACAAAGAGAAATGATTTGTCTTTCAGGACCATACTTAATGAGTAATCTTTTTTGATTTCAAATTGTATAGATGAGGAGATGGAGAAATGCTTTTTTTCTAGGACTGCACAATTAGTAGCTGCAAAATCATGAAGTGAAAGAGAAGATGGAGAAATAGATGAGGATGATAAATAGACAAGAATCATGGTGTTCTTCTAAAATGACATGTAGAATGATAGAGATGGTATCAATCCAAGAAGTGAAGTCAGCCTCTTGCTGTCCCCTCTTGAGTGTTTTTGGATAAGGAAGTGAAGAACACCACATCATCCAGGTATGATAACCAAGAGATTTTGTCTGAGTTAGAAGCTAGGATTAGGAGAAATAGCTATAAGCTAAACTGATCCACTGGCTCAGCATTCAGGTTGTGTGTTTCAGGCTTCCCAATATTCCAGAAATATGTTACTGATGAATTTTGCATGAACTAGATAATGCTGTATCATGACAGATCTTTCTGCATGAGGAGTGTCTTTTGGTTGAACTGCAGAGGAGATGTTTATTTCACAGTGTTTAACCCTTTGCATACTCAACTGAAGTTCACTGCAGGCAGTGACATGTCATTCTAGTAAGTAAATTAGTATGAATTATGATGTTATGTAGAGAGATTTGAAGGAATGGAATAGGGGTTTCTTTAAGCAAGTGCAGATGGTAGTCTACCATAGATGTGTGCATGTAATTGATTTTTCATATGTGATATGTCACACCTTATGCTTGAATTGGGGTTTGTGCTGGAGACCTATGTAATAGTTTGTCTCAAGGCATAGGAATTTTGTGAGATGTGAGTGAAGGGAAGTCCCTAAACAATGCATTGTGTGCTAGTTATATCTTCATCATTCCCATATTCATAGATTTGCATCTTCCTGACCAGTCCCAATTCACCTCTGCCAAACTTGTCAGAACAAGTCTTGCCACAGAGAACATTTCCTACTTGAAATGGAGTTTTCAATTTTTCTTATTTTTGTTTTTGATATAAACTATTAGTATCTCCCTCCAGAATCTATATTTGGCATGGAATAATATACGGTGATCTAAGTTTTGAGATGTGTATGTGCTTGTGTGTGAGTGAGAGAGAGAGAGAGAGAGGCCTCTGTACACCTCCCTCTACCTTCCGAGCCTTGTTTCAGGAGCCTCTACAGTGCAGGCTTGGTTTTTATATGGAAAGAACAAACATGACTGCTTTAGAAATACATGCAAAAGACGCATACATTTTCCCTGGCAAATGAAGCTGCAGTAAGGGAGGGTATTTCTTCTGTACAGTTGCCTTACTGAGTGTGATAAACTCCTTTGTATTGGGAAGAAAATTTGGTATCTCAAACATCAGCGTTGTGACCTGCTTTTGGAAAAAAAATTGAAAATCATAATTTACTGACAAATTCATTCTTTCAATCAGTGGAGTTCAGCTGGAGGATGATATGCTTTCAATTTGAAAACAGTTTATTTGAAATGCTTTATAAATATAGTTCCAGTAGAGCAACAGAGGAATATATAAAAAGAAAGAAAACAAACCATCTACTTTTGTATAATGATGCATCCCAAAGCAATGGTTGTGACAACGGTTGCTGAGTTCAGAGATCTCTTGACACCATGAGTACATCACACACTGTCTAAAATCTCAACTCAGCCTTGCATTTTGGGATGTGGGTGAACTGAGGGTGAAAACTTTTTGTACACTACTACATGTCAAATCGAGATATGTCTTGGCTTTATTTCAGAGGAAAATCAGTCTTTTTTACAGCATATTACCACTTTGCACTGTCTTTGTTACATATTTTTTAAAAGTGAATCTTCACTGATGCCACTAATATCAATCATTTAAAATTGTGATTATGAGAGATCTCCAAGCTGCTGTCTTTGAGCTGATGGTTGTTCATGTTGAAAAGATCTGAATATTCAAAGATAAATACAATGATCCTGTTAATGTACATGTTGGGAGGAGTAGAACTTTTGAAATTTCTATCTTTAAGTCGCACAACTCTGAAAGTGAACTCTTCAAATTCCCTGATAAATTTGAAGTCTCTAGTGGTGTATTTTATTGATTCCAGTTTGCTGTTGGTTTGGAGGTTTGTGGTTTATCTGTGGTCAGTGTTTGCTGGTCAACCACTGTATTGATTGAGGGAGATAGATGAGGTGGGAGGGCTCTGGACAACTCCATTCCCTGCTTGGATCAGGTTGAGACGAGTGAAGAACCAATTCATGATCAATATCACAATTGTAGAATAACACAGACTGAACTTTTCAAACTTTGTTTAATTAACTGCTTTGTGTCACATTTTAGTTTTGTACTGAGTTGCAGTTTTAACTGTGTGATGACCATATTTTTGTGAGTTGCTTATATAAATGCAAGCATTGCCTGTGCTGTATGCTGCTGCTTTGCTGGAGTTTGAAGCTGTGATTCATTGTCTTAGGAAAATATTTTTGTTGTTGTGATTTTCACTGAATAATATGTGATCATAAAGCATATTTTGAGTTTATGTTTATCTTTGTTTGCAGTGTTTGAGATGCTGTGATTTTGCACTTTGCTTTACTGTAAATGGTTTCAAGAAACACCAGTTACTATGTTAGGTCGTGCGAAGTGATGGAATGCTCTTGCTTCACGGTGTAAACATTGCAGTTTCCCAGCTATAAACAAGAAAAACAACAACAACACGTATATTTAGCAGAAAACATGTTATTTCAATCCTTCAAAACTCATTTTGTGGCTAGATTTCACCTATGCAGACCATACGAAGCTGTAAATGATTGCTTTTACAAGACCTAGATCTAAGCTCTTGTTACCTTGAATTTTTTGCCAGGATCACGCCGAATCTTCCAGATCCATTGTTTTTTCTGCTTCTTGTCTGCGGGGAAATGGAAAAAGAACAATCTGGAGTTCTCGTCATATCGATCATCGTTCTCGCAATTAAGAACACAGCAGAGTCTATATGATGATAAAGCCTTCTGTTTCGCCATGCTGGCTTCATTTTTTGCCTAGTTAGCCTCGATTTGAAAACCGGAAGTATCTCGCGTGAATAATGTCTCTTGTGCTTCCTTATCCCTGGCCATTTGAGGTAAAAATTGGACAACTTTCACTTTGTGTTTCAGTAATTTATTTTCCACTTTTTAACTTTTATTTATGTGATCCTATATAATGGCAGGATGAGTGTTTCTTCAAATTTGACTTTTTGTTTAGTTTCTTAAACTTATGTATGAAATGGTTTCGGACCTCCTTTCACTTATAGAACTTTTCTATAAAGTTGCCAAGTACCTCCTTGAACTATTAATGGGAGACATGGGTAAAAGGGAGGATTGTTTTACTGCAATGAGTTTTCAAACTTTCATGCATGGCAATTCAAAGATATACATGAAAATAAGTGAAAACCACTTTTGCTCAATAGAGAAAAAAAAGTAGGTCATCTGTTAGTTATTCAAATAACATGTAATTTTATTTCTTTTTCAAAAATGTACAGCTCAAAAACTATATACAGCAAAATTCAAATTTTTGTTTCCTTACATTTGTAATTTCAATATTTAAAACTTGTCACATCCTTTGGGGAAAATTCCAAATACTTTTGGAAAGGAAATTTACGTATCTTATTTACTCGAAAAAAATCTCAATTTTTAGAACTTATTTAATGTAAACGCTGCTGACCTAGGGGCTAATATCACAAACCCATGTAATAAAATGTTGCTACATGCATAAAGAACACACCCTGATAAATTCAGATCTGTACAATACTCTGAATATTTTCTGCATAACTTCAAGTTCATGAAAAGTAGTTTATGAGAAAAAGTGAAAAAAGAAACCTTGGGAAAACTTGTTTTTTCTATCTCCTATGTATTTCCAATAGTGCCGGTGAAAATTTCGTGGGATAAAGTTTTTCCTTCGCATATTTACATGTTTTCTATGATGTTTTAAATAGAGAGACTATTAGAATTACATTGCTGAGGGTTGAAACATCTAAAAAATGCTCATAAGTCAAAATCCCCAGAAAACGACATTTTGACCATTTTTATACCCGTCTCCCCTTAACACACATTCTCACAATGTCAAGAATATGGTTAGTTTTGTCTCCATGTTATTGACATACATGTATGAACATTTCACTTGCCACTGACTGTATGATGGAAGTAGACTGATGTATGTTTCCAAAACTTTGAGCTTCTATGATGAAGATTTTTTTTTTGCTTTTGAACAAATCTGAGGAAATGGTAGCATTCAAGTATTGTTTGTCTTTCTGTATGAATTTTTTTATATTTGCATTGTTTGCTCTTTTTATTCTTTGGCAGGTTCCAAAGAATTTTCTTAGTAAAATCAAAGTTTCTAATTTTTATTTTTTAGTTGTTCTTGATCTCTATGACATGACCTGTTACTCAGGAATTGTAAAGCTGCAGCATTATTTCTGATATGAAAGGTGTTATTAACGAGTAACTTAATTTGCAGGCTAGAATGCTTTCAGCACATGCAGTTGAATGGTCATCTAGCTTGGAATCACGAGTGATTTTTTGCATGCAATTTTTTCTTCCCCTAAGTAATAGAGAATTCTGTAAATGCTTACTGAACTGTTAGTGACAGTCTGAAGATCTCAGAGGAAGCAGTCTTGTTTGAGATTGTCTTACTAGTCATTGTGCAGGACTGTGACAATGATTCACTCCAAGTGTTTGTTTATGTGCTTTTGAAATATCATTGTCACTCCAACTGTTTTATACATGTCCATCAGTGTTGATGGTCATGTACTGGCTCATGACTTGACTTGTATGCTCTGTGTGTGTCTGGTTTACAGTTCCACTGTGAGAGTGGCAACAAACCTCAGGAAACACAATGTCACTAGAACTAAAGTGCATCAGATTAGAGAAAAATCCATAAATATTGTTTGTCTAGAGCAAGGGGTCAATACAAGAGCTGTCTCACTGTTTGAAATTTTGCTGAACAATGCAAGT
The DNA here is from genome assembly GCA_034096865.1 of Theodoxus fluviatilis. Classification (NCBI taxonomy): domain Eukaryota; kingdom Metazoa; phylum Mollusca; class Gastropoda; order Cycloneritida; family Neritidae; genus Theodoxus; species Theodoxus fluviatilis. Next base: position 25,888 of record JAWQFJ010021344.1, read on the forward strand.
GCTTGCCAGTCAGCCTCTTCAGGGTCAACGTCAGTTAAAGGCTTTAGTGATCTAATAAAGGTTTTCTTTCTAGTCTGGATACTAGGTGGTATGTGGCATTGGTCCAAATCTAGATAAAGAAATGTTGCATTTTCACCAGTTGTCTCTTCGTCACACCATTTGGTCATGTCACTCAGGTTTGTTATGATCACGTTTTTTGCAGACTAGGAATTAAACCACACATAATGTGAATTTGTGAATGGCATCTCATACCTAGATTCATATACATTGCCTAAAATTTGCCTCTCCATTGCCACTACATGGATAGGGAAACTAACAGTGTAAACAAGGTTTTGTATTCAGCTGATAAAGAATCCTGTGCAGAGACTTGTTGAAGCTCCATTTCCAAAAGCAATGCAGATAATTATATTTAAACCCAATGATGGGGAGTAGCAGTCAAGCCATCCCTTACAGAACTAAACCATTGTGCTCAGTTGCCCCATACGCTTGCCCTTTGTGGCAGTTTTTCAGTTTATTCCCTGCTTGGAATGCCTTGGCTGTTGCTTTCCATCAGTGTATCCATGCAGCTCCTACTTCAAATGAAATTGGTCTCGTGTAAATACTTAAAGAATCAGCCACTTGAAATATATGGAGAAGTTGTTATTTATCAGTGATAGTACCCATTCAAATGGGGGAGGTATGTGATGGTGTTGGGATGTTCGTAAGTGGATGTTGATTGGTAAACAAATTGAGGAGATCCTATTGATTACACCATGATATGCCACCATGAATGCAATGCCAGACCTGCCTATTCTCCCGAAAAATTCGGGAGACTCCCGATTTAAGCCTGTTTCTTCCCACGGGCCTTGCCCCTGGACCCCACCGGGGCCTTAGCGGCCCCTGAACCATGGCCTGTTTTTCAGAATCTCCCTAATTGGCCTTTGGGGGGGGGGGGGGGGGGGGGGGTAGGCAGGTCTGATAATGCAAGTACAAGCAGTTAACAAGAGAATGTTATTGTGCCAGAAGACTTCTTTAAACTGCAGTCACCATGTTAAATAGACTTTATATCAGTCTCTTTCACATGTGTAATTTGGGACTGATGCATAGTCGTCATCCACGACTGAGCAAAACAGTCTGATGCAGTAAGGCTGCACCACTTGTGCCCAACACACATGGAAATGTCATGTTGTAAGTCATTTGTAGAACACTCCATATCTCATGTGAGCTGATGTGCTGATGTTCTGATGTTAGTGGGCGTCTTTCTCATACTGAATGCTTTCCTTGCCAGTGGAAATTCTAGGACTTTTGGCAAGTGTTTGTCTCGGGTAATGTGTAAGTTGATGTGCTGATGTTGCTCCAGGTTTTTCCAGTGCAGTGAGGTTTTTTGTTTTTTTTTTTTTTTTTTTTGCATACATGTACCATGAGTGCAGCATCTTAGTTTGTTTTTACTTTTTAGATGCCGCTGTTGTCTAATGTGGGTTGACTTGTCTTGCTGAGAACAGAACTGATTGAAACATATGATGCATTGTCACTTCACTGCTATAATCTGCACTCTAGAAACAGCGAGTGCCTCTGAAAATGAAAATATGGTTGCCTTATATATAGATTCTTATTTTCTGAGATGACTTTCCTTTTGTGCAGTGAGTTCCTAGGCCTTGAATCTCCAAAAGCTGTCCAAGGGATTCAGTTGAGTAGATCAACTACCCTCACTATACTTCTGCTTTCTTTGATAGGAATGAAATTTTCCATGACATGCTTGTGTATTGATTAAAACTGTTCCAAGCTCTTTCTTTTCATACCACTGTAAGTATAAGTGTAAGTTATCAAGTGCAAGACAAAGTCTATTTATTTACAGAATTTGTAATGAAAGATATGTTTATTGCACTGGAGTCTAACACATAATATCTTGCTGAGCATTGTGTTGCATGTACATACAGGGAAGCAAGAGTTTGCTTGATGCTAAATCCACACTTACTCGGAAATATTTGTTTGTGGACAGTCGGTTATTTAGATAATGGTAGATCTTTAGCGAAGAGAACTGTTGCACCGATTAATAACCAGAATATCCCAACCCCAGCAGTCTGCCATGTTCAAAGTATGCCATGCATAATTTACTTTTTTTTTCTTTTCCTTCCTTTCAACACTTTAGGTGTCATCTTCTACTGATTTCACCATTTGCCAAAAGTGTTGTTTTCTACGTCATGTTGGGTCATTTTTACATGTAATTGTTTGCAATGCACTTTATTGTGGTGTTTGGTTTGTTTTTATGAATGGAATGCACCTTTTTTTTCACCTTGTGTTAAGCTTTGATATTTGTTGAGTATACTCAATTTTTGCCAAATGCATCTTGGAAAGCATAATCATGAGTAGATGTAAACTTCTCAAAGCATGTTGTAGTTGCATACTGTGTAAGTATTTATGGACCAAATGCACCAGGCTTTATGTACTGTATACATGAGGAGGCGAAAACTTCAGGTGGCAAATTCTTTTCAGCATTGGGAGCCGTTGTTTGCTAAGCAGGCGTGGCTCATCAAAGCCTTGCAGAGATGTGCACACTTGCATCAGTTTCACACTAGTGATGAAGCAAGTCAAGGTCACCAAGCGTACCTGTGCCAGACGAACGTGTTGAGCATCTCCACAGACAGTTGTACATCTCATGTGAGCTGTAGTGGAAGTAACAACTACATCTTCATAGCATGCACCCAGTGGAACATGAAGTTGTGATCTGACTGCAAATAAAATGAATTCTTGTTGCTGCTGGTTTGCTTGTTTCTTCCTGCTGCATTTTGTTGATCAGAATTTCAGAATTAAAAACTGACATTTTCTACAAAGCACATGCTTTAAAATGCATGTGTATATATACTGTACATCATTTGCTTCTATGAATGCATGTATACACATACGGTGTTGCTCAGAGATACTTTCCATCCGTGGCTAATGGGTAAAACCGGTCCCACCATGACTTCCCACATTGCTTGCAATAGGAAAATGACTAAAGAAATGGAGTCTTGCTCATATTCCAACCAACATCAATGATTCTGGTAGTGAATGACCTTGCAATCCACAGAGGCCAGTGTCACAAAGCCCCATCCATCAGAGCTGCTAGTGTGATGATCCTCCAATTGAAATTTGAACTTTTTGAGAGTATGGGGACAAGATGGCAACTGGCAGGTAATACCATCACCATCATGGGCCCACTGCAGTCCAGAACCATGGACAACAACACAAGGGTTTCTTAAAGTGTCAAGTCCCACACTGAAGTGGCAGTTCTAATGTCAATGGCAAAGGATTAGCCCAGAGACAAAGGTTGCAGGAAGGACTTGAGGGACATACTGGTGCATCTGTTTATATACATCT